>JAPMOQ010028126.1:0-10684 GCA_026543055.1 Argiope trifasciata | reverse complement strand
AATGGCGCGAGGCTATTGTGATCCCAGTCTTAAAACCTGGTAAGGAACCATCCAGCCCTCTAAACTACCGACAAATAGCTTTGACGAATTGTCTCTGCAAAACGTTTCAGAGAATGGTCAATGCACGTCTCATACACAAATTGGAGAAAAGAGATTGCCTTCCCCTGTTGCAGAGCTATTTCCGAAGGGGTAGCTCTCCTTGTGATAACATCGTTTTACTGGAATCCCCGATACGCAATGCATTTTTGAAGAGGAACCATCTAGTCTCCATATATTTCGACATTGAGAAAGCATACAACCACGCATGGCGTTATTGCATACTTTCAACACCTTTTTAACTTTGGTTTCAGAGGAAACCTTCCTATGATTTTACGAAACTTTTTATCACATAGAAATTTTAGAGTTCGTGTAGGAAACTTTTATACTGATTTTTTTGTTCAAGCTAAGGGAGTTCCGCAAGGAACTGTACTCAGGAACTGTAACGCTTTTTCTTATTCAAATTAGTCAAATATTAAATGATTTGCCTTCAGCTGTCCAAGGTTCACTTTATGTTGATGATCTGCAGATCTCTTGTCAAGGCAGCAATATGAATTTTATTGAACGGCAATTACAAAATGCTGTTAATAAAATAGTAGCTTTGTGCGATAACAATGGGCCTACTATATCTGCAGAAAAGAACCGATGCGTTCATTTCTGCAGAAAAGAAATATCCATGTAGATCCTGTTATTCAAAAATGAAATACGCCCATCCCAATTGTGGATGAAATACGATTTCTGAGAATTATTTTCGATAAGAAGCTCACCTTTGTTCCTCATATTTTGAACTTACGAAATAAAGGTGACAAATCACTGAGTATTTTAAAAGTTCTATATAAAACCTCTTGGGATGCCGATTGGACATCTCTGCTTCATATTTACGAAGCAGTTATCCTTCCTCGCATGGATTACGGGTGTATGGCGTATGGTTCTGCTCGTGCTTCTTTCCTGCGACGATTGGATACCATTCACCATTCTGCGTTAAGGATTTGTTCCAGTGCATTTCGCACCTCTCCTGTTGAGAGCCTGTACATTATTTGCAGCCAACTACCTTTAGTTTTAGTTTAGTTATATTAACATCCCGTTTAAAGCAACACGAGGGCTATTTTGGGACGGACCTCGTAATTTTGAACCACGGTCAGATGTCGAGGACAACACCTGAAGTGGCACCCCCCTCTCCACACCACGCCACAACAGCGGGAGGACATTTGGCCTGACAGATTTAACGTGCAAGAGACCCCCTCTCCCGACGGTTCTTCGGTGGAATCGAGTCTCGAACCTGAAACCCTCCGGTTCCGAAGCCGAGAATTTACCACCAGGCCACCAGGGCCTACCTTTAGATTTAAGGCGTAAAAAAATTGTCTGCCTGCAATTTATTCCGTACAAAATCGTTTCCTAGTGCTCCCATCTTCAATATAACGTTACCAGTTAGTCTTCGCAGACTATATGATGCGCGTCCCTCACACATTCTTTTATTGAACTAGAGAATGAAAGTAATTCTGCATGACTCGGGCCTTCCAAATGCTATCATTAAGACTGAAGATTTTCTATGTATCCCCCTTTGGGTCGTCCCACAATTTTCTTGCATGAATCTCTTCGTAGAATTTGATAAATCGTCAAATGATCCAGTTATTTTTAAAAGCTTGTTTTTGCATCATCGATTTCTGTATTTTTTGTACCAAATTTTACGGATGGCTCAAAATCAGATGGACATGTCGGCTGTGGCATAATTCTTCCTTCTGACGCACTGAGCTATCGTTTACATAATTGCTGTTCAGTGTTTACTACTGAGTTGACAGCAATTTTCTTTGCCCTTCAGAAAATTTCGCCTTCTCCTGAATGTCACTTGATTATTTATACCGATAGTATGAGTGCGCTGGAAACACTTTCGTACTATAGCGATAGCCTGCATCCGATTGCGATTAGAATTCAGTTCACTTGCCGTGTTTTGCAAAATGAAGGTTTTGATATTCCTTTTAGTTGGGTCCCGAGTCATGTAGGCATTTCTGGGAATGAAGAGGCTGATTCAGCGGCAAAATATACAGACTCCTTTTTGTCCCATAGACTTCCATATTGCGACATCAAGAGATATTTCATTACAAATATTTATTCAACATGGGATCTGGAGATCGACAATAAACTCCATTCCATCAAGCCGACCATTGGTTTATGGCCTGTTCACCCTATAAGAGAGTTAAATGTCAAATTGACTCGCCTCCCTAAAGGACATATCCATTTTACTCATCGTCATCTCATCTTGGTTGAAAGGGAGCCAATTTGTCCCACTTGTCATATTGCTTTTAGCATGAAACATATTTTAACCGAGTGCCCTAATTTTAATGCTCGTCGTCATAATTTTTTCTACTCGTCTTCTCTTAACATGCATGACCTAGTGAGTAAAAAACTCAACTTTATTTAACAATTTTTTTCATCTCTTGGTTTTTCTTAAATGCGTCTTATTTACATGTTTATTTTTGATTTACGTTTTTCATTGTCTTACATTAAAATAGTTCTTTTTTAATATTTGTATCGATACATTTCATGTGGTTTCAACTACTTTTGTTTTTAAAATCGTGTTGTTTTAAATGTCTGTTTTAATTTTAACGTACGCTTGGCGCAGTTTGGCTAAGTATGGCTCTTGAGCCAATAAACCACTCACAATAACAACAACAACCTAAGGGATTAATCGTAAACTTAGGGATATCCTTCTTTAAATTATAACATGTTTAAAGTTTCCAAACGTTTTCGGAAGGAGCTTTTATTAAATTGGCTTCTCAATAACAATTTCTTTTTTCTGTGATTCGTATCTTTCCAAATTTTATTCGTTGCATCGTTGCACTTGCATCGTTTAAATTTTTTAACCTTTACTTCCACTTAATAATAATTCCATATTTAGCTGTCGACTATTTTATTCAGAATTCTTTTGTAATACAGTGCATAACGTATTTTAATATTTTAGAACTTTAATATATTACCATTTGTTTTGCTCAATTGAATCTAATTTGGTTCTTGCGATATTAAACCCAATGCAAATCAAATTTTGAATATGCGAAATAACCGAATAAAAATCTTTAATCAAAATCATCTTTTAAGGAGGTGGCACTATCTATCAAAATTTTATTAATTTTCTTATTAAATCTTAGTTCTTTATATCATAATGTAGTAATAAGTACTATATAAAACAAACTAACTGACAAGTAACTAACAGAGTAAAAGTTTAAAATGTGATTTGAAAGTTCTGTAAATTTTTTCAAATGCTTTTGTTTCAAATCTGACAAAAATTATTTATTGTTTTTCATAATTTTCTCTCATTTTAAGGGACTTTATAAAGTATAAAATATTACTATATTTCGCTAATATTTTATTTTCAAAATGTATTATTTTCAATTTCACTTTGACTAACAATAAATTACAGTAGAACTTAAAATGCATCAAAACTCATCAAAATGAACTTTTTAGGTTTCAATATTTTTTTTAAACAATTGTCATTACAACCCAGAACTATTCTAGTTTATTTCTTTCTTAAATTTTTTCTAATTGTTTTATTTAATTTTATAATTTATCAGGAATGTTCATTCATTTCATTATTAATGTATTAGAAATGTTCATTTTAATTTATGTTCCCACTTGTTTTCTTCTAAAAAAGACCAATACACCGCAATCACGAAAGCGGTCAACAACTTTTCTGGTTTATTACAATAAATACTACCTACACATCGCCTACTTGAAATTTATACTAACAGGCTGTTTAACCTTTCCCATTACTTCTTCATGCGTGGGACATTTCTTACTGTTATTCTGCCGTATCTCAACTGAATTGAATTGTTTTGTATTAATTTGTTATTTTGCATATTTAGATGAACGAAGTATTATTTGCGCTTAATTCCTTTTAACAAACAATCTGGGTAGAAAGATCTGGGGAATTCTTGCATTTGTACAAATATTTGTTAATTTCTTAATGAGTTTTCCGAATGCATAGATTGCCAGATAACTGAATAAATATTTCTTTATAAAAAATCGTGCTGATATAAGTATCAGTGAAGAAAAATCGCTTTGTTCGGTGAACAATTTTCAAGGGAAATGCTTTGTAGTTAGTTTCAAAAGAAAACAAATTTTTGTTTTATAAAAATTATATGTTGAATTTTAAATCGATTGTCTGAATATTTTCAACTTGATGAAGTAATAAAAAGTAAATATATTTATATATACATGCATTCCTCATTCACGATATTTATTTTAACAGTAATTTGTTTATAACTTTTATTCAACAGATATATATGAAGTAATGTATGTTAATGGTAATGCCCACTTGTTCAAAATTTACAGTGCCCCTCAGGGGCTCACCTTCTTTAGGTGAGCACGGGTGTCACAATCCCGAGGTTCCCAGGGATCTTTACTCCCTTTCAGTTTACTCTCCCCAAAGCCTTTTGCTTTTGCCTATCATTTTTCTTTCCCTCGAGGGTAGGTGAGGGAGCTCGCCATGAGAAGCTGTCGTCGCTCTGTTTGCTTCCTGCTTCTCATGGACAGCAAATATCCCCACATGTTTGCCATGAGTGGCGACCCATTAGACGGGTCGTGTACTATCTGTCCCCAGTGCATCAATTCAGCAGTAGATCAATTCGGTAACCTAATCATCTGGTTAGTTGGCTAGGGATCAAGCGAAAGGGTCATTCTCTGAGGCTTGGCGTTAAGGATGGTCAACGGTCCTGGAGATGGCCCTGAGCGTATAGATTCTGGTCAGCATTGAAGCAAGTGCTGAGGCTGGTATTTTCCAGAGCCAGTTACTGTCTTCCCTTGTTGGGCTCCATGGTGGTTG
The DNA here is from genome assembly GCA_026543055.1 of Argiope trifasciata. Taxonomy (NCBI): domain Eukaryota; kingdom Metazoa; phylum Arthropoda; class Arachnida; order Araneae; family Araneidae; genus Argiope; species Argiope trifasciata. The sequence goes on along the minus strand of JAPMOQ010028126.1, from coordinate 5,832 downwards.
GTGCCGCCGGGATCCAACATTTTTTCCTCCTTGCATGGGTGATTGCAAAAAGGGTCCCATCAGAGAGCAACATTCGAAGTCAAAGAAAATTACTGAAAATCATTTTGATACTTTTTTATTATGCATCGCATTTCTTATCTAAAATACAATTTTCAGACTGTTTCACCATTTCTCGTCGAAAAGACAATTACCGGTTCTCTCGGTGAGGTTCAGTCTATCAGAAAGTTACGCTCAGGTGACCTTCTTGTTGAGGTTAAAACTCGTAAACAATCGCAGCAAATACTTAAGCTCAGAAATATAGCGACTATACCAGTGTCGGTTAGAGCTCATTCTTCCATGAATAGTTACAAAGGAGTCATAACTTGTGGAGAACTTTTTAATGAAACAAATGAAAAAATCACTTCGGAGTTAGCTTTTGAAGAAGTAACAAACGTACGACGTATTTCTATTCGTCGAGACGGAAAACTCCTTCCAACGAAGAATATAATTCTCACATTTCACAAGCCGAAATTACCCGAATGCATCAGAATTGGTTACATGAGATTATCGGTGAGACCATATATCCCAAATCAGCTACGATGCTTCTAATGTCAGAGGTTTGTTCAAGCTAAAATTACCTGCCGCGGGACACTCACATACGCCCACTGTGCAGAGAAAGGTCATGAAAGTGAAAAATGCGATGCACAAGAGAAGTGTGTGAACTGCTTCGGTAATCTTACTTCTTATTCCCTCTCATGCCCAGGCTGGCAAATTGAAAAGCAAATTGTAGCTGTGAAGTTTAAAAAGAATATATCATATCCTAAGACTAGACGCAGAGTCAAGGCACATACACCGGTACCTGGTATCAGTTATGCCTCTGCGACACAAGAAAAAAATTGATAAAAACATTAGCAGGAATTAATCACCTGAAAACTCCTCCAACTCTGATTCTGAGCAATCTAGAAATACTGTTCCATAAAAACCTAAATTTCAAAAAACTACTTAGAAATCTAAGTCAAAGAAATTTCTTGCTCTGAAGCTCTCAAAACGCGGTCTTTCACCAAAAGTGTTACCATAGAAATTTAAAAAATCTCTTGTTCATAATTCTGTTACTCTAGGTTTAGCGTCACAAAGTAAAGTCCATAAAGACTTCATGCCTATTTTCGGTGGCACCTCCAAAACCCCAGACCTCATTTCTCTGCATCGATCTGAAGAAGATGATAAAGATCTGAGAATGAGTTGTGATAATTCTCCAACTCAATATAATGTTCCAACTATTTCTGATGCGACCAAAATCACTTAAAGGGTTATTTCATTTCTTGGAACTGTCGCGGCATCCGCTCCAAATTGCAAGACATAAAGAACATTTCTAACACTTTTCATCCAGTCTGTATTGGAATTCAAGAGACTTTTCTGAATTCCAATACCCCATTTAAACTTCGGGGCTACAACTGTGTTGAAAAGGTACAGACAATGGAAGGAATAATTCTGGTGGAGTCTGTATCTTAACATCGAACCTTTATCCGAGCCACCCTCTTATTTTACATACTTCCCTACAGACTGTAGCTGTGCAGATTCACACACGATCTGTGGTCACAGTTAGTTGTATATATTTGCCTGCTCATGGTATTATTAATCTATCAGAACTTAGCAACTTGGTGAACCAGCTATCGACTCCTTTTTTGATAATGGGTGACTTCAATGCACATAGAATCTTGTGGGGTTTGGGAAGTACGAATACTCGTGGGAGACAAATAGAGCAAATTATATCTGATAATTGCCTCTGTCTATTCAATGACGAGGAGGAAACATATTTCCATAGACCTACGCACATTTCACTGTATTGATCTGGCCATATGTTCCCCAGAACTCTTGTCATTTTTAAATTTGACAGTCGGCGATAATCTCCATAACAGTGATCATTTTCCATTAATAATCTCCCATGCTCCTAGAGGTCATGACATTCAGTCCCCACAGCGTTTCCTATTTGAATGAGCAAATTGGATTGCTTTCACAAAAATGGCAGAAATCACTGAAAATGTGATTAATGCTACAGATATATCTGAAGCAGTACAAAATATGCTTGATTGCTTAGTGGCAGCTGCTAATAGTACCATTTCTATAAGTTCGCCATGTCTACGAAAATTTCGAAGACCGTGGTGGAACGTTGCCTGCCGTGATAGTAATAAACAACAGAAGAAATTATGGAACACATTTAAAAGGTACCCTAGCATAGAAAATCTTGTTGCTTTCAAAAAAGCCAAAAACATCTCTCGTTGTGTTCGTCGACGTAGTGAGAGGGAATCCTATGTAAAATACACTTCATCGATTACATCTCGCACCACAAGTAAACAACTTTGGAAGAAAATAAATTCTGCCAATGAAATTTATCAGGAGTGTCCTTTACCAATTCTTAAATCTGGAAGTATAATATATTCTTCCCCATTAAACATCACTAATATTTTAGGGCAAACATTTGAGAAACATTTGAAAACACTTCCTATAATTCAAAATTTATGGCGACCAAGACTAGCTCAGAACAATGGCTTTTGAATTTTCAAACACGCAGTAGTCTTCAAGGCAATTCAATTTCAAGATATCTGAATTGAAAAAAGCTATATCCTTAGCATTTGATACCAGTCCTGGTCCAGATGTAGTCACAAATTTTATGCTGTGCCATCTGAATGAGGCATCGCTCTTTAACCTCCTGCATCTTTTTGACAGAATATAGAATGAGCAAAGTTTCCCATATCAGTGGCAAGAAGCTCTCGTGCTTCCCATTTTAAAACTAGGGAAAGACCCTGTAAACCCTAAGCATTACAGACCTATAATCTTAACAATTGTTCTTTGCAAAACACTAGAGCGTATGGTCAATGCCCATCTCATCTTTGAATTGGAGAAACGAGCATGCATTATTCAAATGCAAAGCAGCTTTCGAAGGTGTCGTTCAACAGTTGACAATATTGTCCATTTGGATACCCAAATTCGTAATGTTTTTCTGCGTTGAAACCATCTCGTATCCATTTTTATTAACATAGAAAAGGCATAAGACCGTACATGGCGTTATGGAATCCTTCAGAAACTTTTTAGTTTAGATTTTAGGGGAAATCTTCCTGTTTTTATTTGAAATTTTTTAACCTCGAATTTTTCGAGTAAGCATGGGAAATTTAATTTCAGATCCTTTTACTCAAGCTGAGGGCGTGCCGTAAGGGAGCGTTTTCAGTGTTACACTTTTTATCATTCATTTTAGACACATCCTTAACTATTTGCCACCATCAGTACAAGGAAATCTGTATGTTGATGATATGCAGATATCGTATCAGGGCTTTAATATGCACTTGATTGAGAGGCAGCTGCAAACTGCTGTTACAAAATTAGTAGCTTGGTGTGACGAGAATAGACATACTCTCTCAGCTGAAAAGAGTAGATGTGTTCATTTTTGTAGAAAGCGAGGCATTCATCCCAAGCCGTCAATCTCTATACTGAACAATCCAATACCTGTCGTTAATGAGATGTGTTTTTTAGGAGTGCGTTTTGATCGTAAACTCACATTCCTACCACATATACTAGATTTGCGGAAGAGATGTGAAAAATCTCATAGTATCCTCAAAGTACTCTCCAGCATATTTTGGGGAGCAGAGAGATCATTGCTACTCCGTATATATCAAGCCGTTATCTTGTCACGGATTGATTATGAATGTCAAGTATATGGCGCTGCCAATGTTACTACTTTATGAAGACTATCATTCCGCTTTACGGATATGCTCAAGTGCTTTCCGTACATCGCCTGTAGAAAGCCTTTATGCCATATGCCACCAATTACCTCTGAATTTGCGTCGTAAAAAACTTTCTTTGAAATATTAATTCCAAACGCAATCTCACTCCCAACATCCCATCACTCTCATGACTATTCCAGAAACTCTCCAAAGGATTTATAATGCTCGTCCCTCTCACGCCCTTCCCTTCTGTGAGAGAGTTAAAAAATTAACTGAAATTTCGAGACTTTGCCTGCTATTGAACCTGCTGAATTTCTTGCCTTCCCACCAGGGTATATTCTCACGTTTTCCTTTTTGAATCCTTTCTCTGGGTTTGTGAAAGATGAAACTTCCGGCAACTTTTTTGTGCTCATCTATGTCAATATCCCTTGTACACGCTGGTTTTTAATGATGGTTCAAAAACCGATGGACATGTTGAATGCGGTATTGTATCTGATGCCGAGGTAAGCAGTGTCCGTCTGCATGCATCTTTTTCAGTGTTGATACCCGAGTTGGTGGTAATCGCTCAAGCTCTTCATTATATTTCATTTTCAAATAAGATAATGTTTTGTATATATACTGACAGTATGAGTTCACTGGAAACTCTTACTTATTTCAATTATGATATGCATTCAGTTTCTGTGGAAATTTTAGAGCGTTTACAAATCTTAAATGTAGGGGATACCATATTTTATTTCACTGACTCCCCAGTCACGTAGGGATCCATGGCAATGAGCAAGCAGACCAAGATGCAAAAACTTCCACTTGTTTCTCGAATCGCAGAATATGCACCAACTGCAAAGGCTCCCATACTTCCTTTTCATGGGCATGTCCTTCCTGGAAATTTGAAAAGGAAGCTGTAAAGGAAAAAGTGACCGAAGGAATATCGTCCACTGAAGCCAAGAAAGCAGTCAGAGCTCGCCTGCCAACTAGTGGATTAACATATGCAGCAACAACTAAAAATACTCTAGAAACCAAAAGTACACAGCACATTCAAATAATAGATTCCAATTCTCGACCATTTCAAAAATCTCACACACCTACTGAAATCTGTTCTTGGCGACAAATTAGTTGAAGCATTTATAAATGCAACTTCACTTATTAAAAATACAGAGAATCTTGTTTCTAAATGTGAAAATGTTCCTAACTCACAATCGCCATCTGAATTCCAATTTGTTCAGAATAGGAATTTTTTTAAAAAAATTCCAAGTTTTAAAATATAAAAATATCTCATTTTTATAAAACTTTACCCCGGAAATTATCCGATGCTGCTACAAAGCAGGATAATAAAACTTCTGCAGTAAAAAGTGCATCAAAGAAAATTACAAATAAAGTAAGTGACAACCAATCTACCTTTGGGGGTTGTGGTAATTCCGGAGGTACCATAGAAAAACCCTTAATATCACAATCTGATGTTGGAGTAGATATGAGTACTTCCAGCACATCGGAGGACGTACTGGTTTATAATATGAGTGAAGAGCTAGAAGCCACGTCTAATGAGGATCCCACTCCTTCTCCTTGCTAAGGATGTTCGGAGGCCAAAACTGAAGTACATTATTCCGACAAAGTATAAAAACAAATAGCATTAACTTTTTTTTCCTTTTGCTTCTCCATTTATCTTTGTTTCTTGTGTCTAATTTTCAAGGCATTTATGAATATTTGTCTAATGAATTTATTTCCTTAAATCTTACATTGTGTTCTTTCTTCCATATACTAAAATTTTGTCATCGAATTCCCTACTTTTATTCTTTGTGAAACATTTAGCTTTTAAATTTTCAGGTATTTGAAATTTTATCATCATCTCCCGTTTTCACCGTATGTTTGGCGCAGTATAGTCTAACCAGGTTCTTGCGTCATTAAAATCAAAAAAATAACCAACCTAAGTCTATAAATTCAGTGATATGAGCCTTTAGAATGATAAGGTTGTGGTAAATGAACTGGAACTGCTTAAGATTTTCTGATTTTCATAATAACCATTAATGATCAAAATGGTTAATAAAATGGTTTAATAATAGCCACCATGCTGATTATTGCAAAGAAGAGGTTAGAAATTTCTGTAATTAATCATCCCAATATAATTTTTTTCCTCTAAACAAAT
>JAPMOQ010028123.1:0-14294 GCA_026543055.1 Argiope trifasciata | reverse complement strand
AGAAAGTTTTTTATAACATTTACTGGATTCAGCCATCTGTGAGGCATGGCGTTCTTCTTCATATAATAAATTCTGATAAGATAAAATCATTCATTGATTTATATCTTATCAGAACTGCAGTCTTCTTAATTTAAAAAGTTTTACAAAGCTAATGTAACAGTAATTATAAGTGGTATTATATCTTGTTATTATTTGAAACCTTAATATTTTTTGTTATTTATTTCATTTCTTAGGTGCATTTTGGCATCGAGATGCAAATATTTTGCAAGTTTATTGAGAGTGAACAATTGTGAAAAAAATGCTAGTACAATCAGCTTAGAAGGGTAAAAAAAATTCCATACGAATGAATTTTGTATAAAGTTTCTCATGCATTTAATAAAAACAATTTTAAGTTATATTACTTAATTTTCAATAGGTTTTCATATCCTGCTGTTCATTTTGCTCTTTGCCACATATACAGTGGAGCTATGAATATTCCAAAGGATTGCAACATTTCAGAATTGACTCTTCTTGCAGATATGCTGAATTTAGAAACCTTGACTGATGTTATTGTTTTCCATTTGAAAATGCATTACTGTCATTTTTTCCACAGGGTATGTCTTAACTTTTTGCCATTCTTACTTTAAAAACAATATTAAAAATTTACAGTAACATTAATAGTTCATTGTTTTAATTTTTCAGAAATATGAATTAATTATTAATTTTTAGTTTCATCAATTATAAAAATGCAAAAAAATATTGTAATGGTTTTTATTCTAATGCCTATTTTTTTTAATTATTAGAAAAGTAAACTATAAGGACTTAAAGAATAATTATAATTTAAAAAATTTAAATATTGCATGCCAAAATTTTCATAATTTTGATTTTTTGAGCATTTTTATGGAAATTATTTTTTTTAATTTTATTGCCTACTCTTTTCCCTTATTTCCAACTTGTAATAAAAAATAGCTCTTAAAAGAGAAAAATTAACAGGAAATTGTTCTAAAAAATATTTATCAAGACAAAATAGCTGTATCAGATGACCTTATTAAAAATTTAAAACTGATAATATTATGATTGAAATTTCTTGATTGATTCTTTTTTAAAGTGGCAAAAATGCCACAATATGATTTCGCAATTCACTTTCATCAGAATTTTACTTATAGGAAACCTTGATACATATTAAATGTGTCAGAACCTTAAGTTCTTCTAAAATTGTGATCTGACTGTTTGGAAAGAGCATACCAGCTGTGGCACCTATTCATTTTAAAGATTATCAATTTAAAATTTTGATTCCTATCTCAAAATTGCTAATATGTAGCTTCAAAATGTCACATGAATAAAGCAAAACTAAACAAGTTACTTTTACAAGAAATAAAATCTCAACACCAAAAAAAGTATTGCTTGAGGAATAGACAAATGATACTTTTGTCCTTGTAGTTTATCTAAAGTACTAATTAATTTTAACATTATAATCATTTGCATAGAAATATTATTTGTATGGAATGTTACGGTCATGTATGCCAACTCTGGTTAAAGCATGTCAAACCATGTAAAAAGTTTGGCTAAAGTATCAAAAGAAAGAAAATATAATTACAATCAACTAAATTAATTAGAGTGAGTTGATAGGATTGACTGAAAGGGAGAAAGTTTTATGACATTGTAAAAAGCAATTTATTTAAGTTTGGCACTTATAAATAATTGTTGCCCAGAATGAATTTTTAAGGATGGTAAGGATTGGAGCCTTATTAGCCTTAGGCAATAAGGGAAAAGTTGGGAAATTCAGAATTGTCATATTTAATTTAAATGCATGAGAAAAATAGTTTGAGTATTGTGATTTCTAGAACTGCATTAAATGGCTGATTTCCATAGACTAAACAACTGCCTAAAGCCGCTACGAGAGGTTGCCATAAACAGGTTGACTAAAACAACATTTTTCTAGTTGTCAAATAAGTTTTTTTTTTAAATACAAATTCTGTAAATAATAAAATATCAGAATGATATTAAGGCTTATGAAGCATAATTAATCTTGTTCCTGTTTATTTTATTATTTCTCTTAGTTATAGAGCATTTACAAAATTGAGCATCGTTAAGAATATTTTATTCAAGGACAAATGTCACATGGTCAAGAGTTGTAATATATAAATAAAAAGGAATGCTTATTCTCAAAGTTTTTTTTAGTGTTTATTTATTTGTTTAAAATTTTTAATCATGCTGAATTATATCAATTAGGTGCTGAAAATAACATGTTAAACATGTTTTGAAATATAAAAATAAATTTGTCATTTTACTATGCAAGAATACTTATAATATACCCTGCCTAAGGCTGTTAAATACCTGAACTTGCCTTTGGAAATATTGCAAATAGAAATTATTTCTGGAAATGTGACTTCTGTTTGATGCTGCATGAGTTAGAATCTGCTTATTTCTCTAAGCATTAAAGATAGCTTCAGAAACACTGTGAAAAAAATGATTAGAACTCCAGGTGAATGTACAAGGATGAATTGTACATTCTCTTGGAGTTCAATTGTACGTCCTTGTACAAGGTACAAGGGCAAATAAAATTATTTACCAGTTGAGAATATCATTTCTGCCTGTGTTTATAATGGCCCAGCTCTACAAAGCACAGAACTCTGTATATGATTTTTACTTAGAATGCTCCAATACAGACATATTGGTTTATCTTCAAGTATTCTAATTTAGAGTGGTTTTGAACGACACCATGTTTCCTTTCTCTCTCTGTTTATTTTATTGCATAGCTATGTGTTGACTTATTTTAATACTCTTTATGAACAGAAAAACAAGGGTAAGCTCCAGCTTGAAGGTATTATTCCTTGCAATCATATCGTAATAAAATTGCAATCTGAAGTGTGTTTAGTGGAATCAATGCTCTACTGAGGCTGCTATGATCAGCAGATCTTTTGCAGATTGAGGATATAATTGGAAACGATTCTATCCCCAACATGCAATAACTGTAGCCACCCTTACTAAACTGGTATAACATGTGTGGATAGCTGATGGCAGTAGTAAGCAAAGTTTTAAGATTGAATTTAAGTGTGAATTTCTAAGAATCATTCATTGCTGATGTATTTTTTTAACTTGCACTTTTAAATTGAATACGTTTTTAAATTCCGCTGTAATATATATATTGTGTTATTTTTATCAACTTGAAAAATTCTTTCCAAATTGGATTTTTTTCCCTTACCATATTTGTAAGCTCTTTTGTGACTTTTTATATTATGTAAATAGATAGATGGATATCATGAAGAAGCATTTTCTTTTAATTAATAACTAGCTACCTTAATATACCAGGTAATCTGAAATTATTATTTATTTTTCAGCCTTGTTTGCAATGTTCTCAAGGAGTTGTAGAATGTTTACCTTTAGCAGCTGTCTGTGGCTTAAGTGAATTACGAGACAAATGCATTTATTGGCTTGGAAAAAATTTCACCCGAACATGGACAAATAAATCATTTGCTGCTCTTTCTGAAGAACTGCGAGACCTTTGCTACAATGTGACAGTCCACAATTTGGTAAGTGTGAAAACTGCTACATTTTATTTCTTTAACAATGCAAAACAGTTTAGTTTTTGATAATATAAATTATAAATTCATGAATTTATTTAGTCTCGTGTGTAGAAATGTTTTAAATTGCATTACAATAAATACTTCTCTTTAAATGAATTCAAATTTTTAAAACATTTTCATATCCATTTGGAGTTAATTTATTTATTAGATATATTATGCTAGCTTTTTCTTGCAACTTTGTATGCATAGAACTTTTGATGTGTATGTGTCAGAACTGTTTATCTAAGAACTATGTAAAATGTTATTAAACTGTATGATTATGGTGCTATTGTAAACAGAATCTGATATATTATCATCATAAAACTTGTAAATCATTGAAAGATCCATGGGAAATTTACAAAATTTATTTTTATTTCTTCCAATATTGTTTTGTATACAACATTAAATGACATTATTTCTCGTCAACACATGCAAGTTTTGAGCATTTGAAACATATGAACAACCAACATATAATTGACCGTAGGTGAAGCATGGAGTGCTCAAATGAATGCCTGCCTCTTTTAAGGTTTCACCCTGGGATTTGTTGATCGTTATTGTAAAGACCAATTTTAAAGGAAATGGTAACCTCATGAAACTAAGTAGTAAGTTGTTGGAATAATAGGTATGCGGGAAATTAAAACGTTGTGTCCTTTAGCAGCTCCTGTAATAGTGGTATCTTTTATAATATTACTGCCAAGTTCTGTGATATGGAGCTTGATGCTGTTGTACAGTCTAGATGCCTCAAGATTTTGCATCAGCAGAGCTGGAACGCCAACTTTAAGCTCCAGCTTATGGGAAGATACATCTGTTAACCGCTTGCCTGATTATCCCGAGTTATCTCGGGTTCGTATATATTGCAGTTAATTATTATCCCGAGAAAACTCGGGTGAAGCAGAATTTGTCAGTACGAATTGTTTTATCACGGTTTTTCTCGACCTGGAGGAAATAAAAGGAAATATTCAGCTTTAACTGGCAGTTTGTCAGATTTCGTTGGTTTCGCGGTTCTTTTGGCGGGATTGGCCAGGGGCCGCGGTGGCCTGGTGGTAAGGTCTCGGCTTCGGAACCGGAGGGTTTCAGGTTCGAGACTCAATTCCACCGAAGATCCGTCGTGTGAGGGGGTCTCTTGCACGTTAAATCTGTCAGGCCAAAGTCCTCCCGCTGGTGTGGTGTGGAGAGGGGGGTGCCACTTCAGTTGTCGTCCTCGTCATCTGACCGTGGTTCAAAATTACGAGGTCCGTCCCAAAATAGCCCTCGTGTTGCTTTACCGCGGGACGTTAAAATAACTGAACTGAACTGGCGGGATTGGCCACGAGTTTCCCTATGGTATAGTATACGACGGATTGTGGGTTAGTAATGTTCAGAGGTTATAGTTGCGTTGAAAAAAGTAAAATAATGGCGATGATGCAAGATAGCGAAAGCGATAATTTTTCAGATAGTGATTATGAAGAGGTGGACATTGAAAATAGTGGAAGTGATTCTTCTGTATGTAGCCTTATTGAAGACGACAGTTCAAGTGATTCGGATTCGGACGATTTGCCGGCAGCTCGTCAATGGTGTGCAATTCAAAAAACGAAGGTGCCACCCGCACCTGTTCGCTTTGCTTTTACTGCCAAAGCAGGTATGAATTTCAATATTGATATCTGTAATGTTTTGGAATTTTTCTATAAATATTTTGATAATGAATTGATCAGCATTATTACAACCGAAACAAATCGATATGCGGAAGAGCGTGCTCGTAGATTGAATTCAAAACCATGGTGTTCTACTTCTGAAAATGAAATAAGAGTTTTTTTTGGGAATAACTATTCTCCAAGGTGTTATAAAAAAACCAGATCTGCAAGATTATTGGAGTAAAAATCAGCTGTGGAATACGCCATTTTTTGCAAAAACAATGTCATACAGACGATTTTGTCAGATAAAGCAAAACTTGCACTTCAACAACAATGATGCATATGATGCAAGTACACATCCCTGTCCAAAACTAAATAAGATATGGCCAATTCTGCAACATTTACTTGAGAAGTTTCAGAGTGCTATTATACCTGAACGAGATATAACAATTGACGAAAGTTTACTTCTTTATAAAGGAAGACTCGGGTGGGTGCAGTACATCCCTTTGAAGAGAGCGCGATTTGGGATAAAAAGTTACTTACTATGCCAATCTAAGAGTGGGTACGTGTGGAATGCCATTATATACAGTGGGATGGGAACTAATTTCGATAATTCATTCGATGATCTTCCTATGTCAGCCCGAGTTGTGATGACTCTTACAAAACCATTGCTGGACAAAGGATATTGTATTACCATGGACAATTTTTATAACTCGCCAAGTTTGGCTGATACATTAGTCAAAAGGAAGACTGATATGTGCGGAACACTCCGATTGAATAGAAAAGATTTACCTCGAGATCTAAAGACAAAAAAATTGGAAAAAGGAGAAATTATTGGTTATCAAAGAGGAAAAGTAACAGTAATGAAATGGAAAGATAAGAAGGATGTTAGCCTAATTTCCACAATACATACAATCGACATGCAGGATGTGACAAATAAACGGGGAGAGACAAAGTCCTAAATGTGTAGTTGACTATAATGACAAAATGGGTGGTGTAGATAAAGTCGACCAGCATTTAGCTGCTTATTCTACACCCAGAAAAAGAGGGGAAAATATTATAAGAAGATTTTCTTCCATTTATTGGATTTGGCCTTATGGAATTCCTACATCTTGTACTGTAAAGCAGGAGGTTCACGATCACCTAAACAATTTAGAATGGAACTGACTGAAAAACTAATTTCTGAAAATCATCGTGACGAGTTTTCTGCCACATCAGGAAGACCCAGCATTAGTCCTTCACCACTCAGGTTAACCTCAAGGCATTTTCCAGATGTTATTCCTGCTACTGAAAAAAAATCAAATCCAACGAGACAGTGTACTCTGTGCTCCCGTAAAAGAGATTCCAGAGGTAAGCCAGTAAGAAAAGAGACCAGATACCAGTGTACAGAATGTCAGGTATCACTTTGTGTTGTCCCTTGTTTCAAAAACTATCATACAAAGACTAATATTTAACTTTTTTCCCATTTGCCCGAGATAACTCGGGATAGTAAACTAATATTAAAACAACATGCTTTTACACCTGTAAAAAATTAAAAATTCAACTTAAAACTTACATATTTTGTTTTGTTTCGTTTCCTTGTGTTCAAAAATAAAATAAAAAAATGTGATGATTTTTTGCATTTTTTTTCAAAAAAATTTGTAAGGGAAGCGGTTAACTCTAGTGAAATGAGAAATTTAACAGGTTGGCAGTACTAGCCATCATAGTGTCTATAGATGTGTTTAAGTTTTAATTTCCGACGTTCATGTCTAAAAGGTTTGATATACAAAAATTGTTTGTTGCCAAATTTTACTGAAATGACCGAATGCGGGACGAACGGCAGTAATATCGTTTCCAGTTGTTCCAATCCAATAAAAAAAATTATTTTTTGCTTAAATTAACAAAATTTAGTTTATCCAGAAAATAAGTTACCGAAACAACCTAAAGGGAAACAAAATAAATAGTTCTAATAAATATAGAAACATTTATTGGAATTGATACAACATTCTTTCAGCTACTTTTTGACATAAGAACCATCATTAAAAAAAAAAATGCTTTGCTGTAAGAACAAGTTAAACTAATTAATTCAAGATTTAAACAACATTTTACTTCATGGTAGATAGTAAAGTTTTAAAAAATAATATATTTCTTTTTAGTCTATAGGTACAGTGATCGACATGACTTTGAACTGTGACAGACTTTTAACAACTTTACCTCAACTCAAATGGACTGAACCCATATTTGGAATGATAACAAGGCTTCTTCAGGATTGTATTCATTTTATGGCAAAAAACTTCAATCAGATTTTAAAATCTGAAGGATTTCTTGCTTTGGGGAAAGTAAGGATCAAACATTTTATTAATCCACCCCCTAAAATTATCCTATCATACTATGCTAATATTGTATGAATTAGAAATATGTTAATATTGTTTCTCTAAAGAATACATTCTAAACAGAGAGAAAATTAAATCTATACATGTTTTAGTATTAAAATTTTTATGCCTTTTAGTATATTTTTTTTCTTTTTTCATGCAGGCAAAGTGCTTTAGTTTATAAGCTGTGGGTGACTAAAAATTGGGGGATTCATCTGTCAAGAATATTCTGTATTAATTCTAGATTTTTATATTTCAATATAGAACATTTTATCTGGTTCTAATTCTTTTTGAAAAATTTAAATTGCATTAACTTCATTCTGAAGTTACAGAAAAAAAAAAGTAATTTTATTAATTAGTGCTGACCTGAAGAATATTTTCAAATTAAATCAGTAATTTAAAAAATTTGAGAAAAAATCAATTATTCTTATTTTTAAAATAATTACTCTTTCATATGATGTGTAAAGCAGAGCTAAAATTCATTTTCAAACAGAATAATAGTTTCAAATTTAACTTTAATGTTCATAGATATAAATATTCTAATCATGAAACAAAAAAAAATGCATGAGTCCTTTTTATTCACATATTTTAATTTTTTTCTTCACATTATTGATTTTTAAAAACACACAGGAACTAAAGTTATAATTATCATAAAAGCATTCAAAATAATAGATATCTTGATATTTTAAACAAATAGTAACTAGTGACTGTATGGATTCATAACAGTAATGTTTCTTTAGAAAATCTATTGAAAAACAAATTTATTGCACATCCTGCCTATAATGTTATTAGATTAACTGCTGCTCTTTGTTCCTGATGCATTTCCAGCAAAATCTGTAAATGTAAGACAAAAGCTTGTAGCCATTTTAATCCAATAATTTAATACCTTTTTATTAGTAGTAACTATAGTTATTATTTATCAACAAAAACTATTGTCATATGAATGAGCAGCTATTTATGGAAAAAATAATTAATATTTTAATGAATTTAAAATTATTAATTTAAAGCAAGTAAATAATCCTGCTCGATGGAACTGTAATCTACTCGTGGATATGCTGCTTCACTATTATTTCTGCTGATCAATATCAACAACTTAGTACTTTGTCTGTTTGAAGGTTGTTTTCTCCAAAATTGTTGGCTCTTGCATTTTAATTTATTAATGAGTGGATATAACAAATGTCTATTATTAATGTATCAAGTCTCTTATTGAATTGAATTTTTAACTCATACCTTGTCCTTGTTAGAGATAAAACAACTTTGGAGTAAATTTTCAGTTAAAAATATTTTTGGTAGAGCAAAAGATTAGCTGTTATTCAATTATCAATAAAGCTCAAGGACGTAATTTTCCTCCCAATCACTTCTTATTGTAAATAACTATTAATAATTCTGTCTAATTTCTAATGATTGTGCATGTTACTTTTCTTTAACGCTTTATACATAGTATGACTTTTCTATAAAACTGTCTTGACCATTCTTGAAATTGCAATAATATACAATTTTGAGTAAGAAGGAAATTTGCATATTATTGGGATTTTGAAAGTGAAAAATCGGATGTTGAAATTACAAAAATAGACTGACAGCATTATCAAAATAATACTTATTAACAGAGTTGATTTAAGAAGCAGACTGGAGTTTAAACAGAAAACGGGTTTAAGAAACTAATATGGGACTTTAAACCACATAAAAAGGTATTTTTTCTAATTTAGGTATCAGTATAATTCAGTATTTATATTAGATCCTGAAAAATTATTTATTTTAAACTAAAATGCTCATTTATTCAATTTTTTTAAAAAAGATCTTATATATTTCTTTCCTGTGTATCAAATAGGGGCAAAGTTGGAATGTTACAGCACTTGAGGAGGATATTATTTCGTCCATTGAATTAATGACACCAGATGTAGCCTGCAAATCATATGAAAGTGTCAATCAATTGATTCGATTAGCAGAATCTATTGAGAATACAGAATATGGGGAATTTACTCAGGTAATTTTTATAAAACAATAACTTTTTTACAGTATTTTATTTAAAAATTTAAAGAAAAGCTTCAAGTTTATCCATATTTAATTCTTTTACATCATAAAAATTACGTTTAATTTCATGTCAATAAATGGCTGAAATAGCATATAAAATAGTTTAACTATTTTTTTCTTTTCTTTGAACAATTAAGATTTATCTTTACCAATTTTGTTTTGCATTTTATAGCAAAATCCATTTATTTA
The DNA here is from genome assembly GCA_026543055.1 of Argiope trifasciata. NCBI lineage: Eukaryota > Metazoa > Arthropoda > Arachnida > Araneae > Araneidae > Argiope > Argiope trifasciata. Next base: position 4,568 of record JAPMOQ010028123.1, on the reverse strand, counting down.
TTTTCCCCCTTTAAAAAAGAAAGAAAAACTTATCTGCAAATTCTGTAATACAATTGTGTAAGTGTTATAAAAAGTCTATAGAATCATGTTGTAAAGATAGGATGCCTATTAGCCATGATTATTGATGATGAATAATTGTGATGCTTCCCTTTAAAAGATGTATAACTAATGTTTAGAATTTTCTTGACTAATAACTTTTTTTAATTATATGGCCATATATATTTGTTAGTTTTTAAACTTATATTAGGGCTTGATTTTTACATTTATGATAAATACATAATTTTTTTCTATATAATATAAAAATTTGAACTGGATAATCTTGTAGCAAATTTACTTTAAAAAAAAGGGTAGAGATCTCATTCCAGTTTTTATTGCCAATTTCCCCCCCCCCTATATTTACTAATTATAGTGACTATAATTTTCAGTTATAGTCACTTTTTATATTCAAAGAATACCTGATTCTTGTATATTTTAAACTTAAAATTTAAATGAAATGAAAAAAAGTCTTATTAAATTAAATATCTTTTCAAAGATAAGTTTTCTGATGTTTCTCTACCATTCCCTTTTTTGTTATATATTTAATATATATGTATGTTAGTTACTAAATGAAATATCATTGTATGCTATGCTATTTTATTAATTTTTTAATCTCTTCATTTACCTATGATTTTAAAATTGTTATATTTTCTGTTATAGAATTTTTTGGATTTGTTACATAAAATTAGTAGGCATTGTGAAAGATATTTGATTCAAAATGCAAACAAAGTTGTGCACTGTCAATCATGGGCATGTCTTTCTCCTCAGGTTCAGAAGAGAATAAAAGATGGTAAGTGTTATTGTCAAATTGATGAAAGAGTTACATAATAGAAATCATTCATTAATATTTCTGGAATCTTGAAAAGAACTGTAGTTTTAATCATTTTGCCTAATCTTAATTACAATATGAATATTTTCATTATAACAACCAATTCATCTAGTTTTACTACTATAATTGATACTATAAATTGCTGCTAAAGTTATAAAAAAGTATTTTTGAAACAAATTCCAATTTTTGTAAATCATTTGCTATAAACATACAAAAATAAAGCTACTATAGTTATAGATTAACTGTGTATATTGAATTTTCCTTCAAATTTAATGTTTCACGATTTTCTTATTTAATTCAGCATCAAGATTGGTTTGCATTATATTAACATTAAAGTCATTTGAAAATTACTCGTTTGCAGTCATCTGTTTAGGTCTATTCTACATTATTTATCTGTTTAAAGAACTTTTTTTATCAGCTTATTTTGCATTCTGGATATCTCACATATTTCTATCAAACCATGTCTTAATGGATTTCAAATCTTTTAAAGAAAATATTTATTGTTATTAGTGCATCTGTCCTTCTGAAATATTCTTTTAAAAATATAATTATTTGATTTTTCTTTCATTTATCAATATAACTTATTTTTGATTTTCAATTGCCTTTGAATTTCTTTGAAAAGTTTCATATTCAATAATATTTCTTGAATTGTATCATGAACCTATGGAATAATTTGTTACTATTTTTCCTGTGTTTTCTTATATTGTTGTCTGCAATAGTATAATTTGTAATTGCTGAATTATAGAATGACCAATGTTATTTTTCTATGAGATGATCTTGATGATCTTTTAGACAGTTCATCTACTGAACACATGCACCCGCAAAGACACTCATATATATGAAAGAAAAATAAAAGAAAATCACACAATATTTCTTGTTCAGTATCAAATATTTAATTACATTTTCAAGGGTTTGTAGTAAGAAGAATGGGTAATTTAATGGAATGAGAAAAATGAGTAATTTAATGATAAAGATATTCATTTGCACAAAGATGTACCAGAAAAATAGTTATTTTACCTCATCTCAACTATAACTAGTGATTTTCAAAAATTGTTTTCTCTTGTCACTCTTTTCATTAATAATTATTTAAATATGTTTAGTTTTACAGAGTATTGTTATAATTTTTATCTTCTTGATTGTGTCTTTTTTTTTAATTTTTTTTTTCTGAAAAAAATTAATATTTTATTTAATTGATCAGTTTTATTTCTAAATTAAACTCATTGTTACTCAAAAATTGTGAAAAAAAAACTTTTTTAAAAAAATGTTTTTTTTTTTTTAAGTTTTTTTTTTTTTCTTCTTAAATATTTTTGTTTAATTCGGTTTTAAAGTTTTAGAATTATTTTATTTTGATTGAACATAGTATTTTTAGCACATATATAAAATTTCATTTGAACAATTTTATTTTGTAACAGTCTTAATATTTTGTTATTAAGCTAAATGATGTCCATTCAATTACTTAACTTCAAAAAATCACTGTTCCATTTAAAAATTTTCTGATTTTGTATTAATCATGAAAAATAAAAAAAAATTGGCATTTATTGAACCAGTGTTTCTTAAACTTTATCCATTTGTAATCCTTTTTAGAATGTAAAAAATTTTCTTGCCCACTTTTCATCAGAAAAATTCTGATGTGGCTTTCAAAATAGAAAATTATCTAATAAAATCAAGTTTAATTAGTAGTGATTGGATATAAGAATACTTAATCAAAGATAGCTATTTATAAGACTGTGATAAAATGTTTTTATTTATTGTAGTTATTTTACTTATTTTAGCTCACAATCACTGAGAAATCAGAAACATTACTCCAAACATTTTATTTATAATAGTTAATATATTTTAAAAAATCTCCATTTGATTATCATGCATAATTTTTAATTAGAAAGTATTGCTTACCGAAATTTGTTTTATCTACTGTAGTATCTAAATTTATTTGTTAATTGTATCTCTTCTTTATTTAGCTGCAGTTATTGTATTTGAATTCGAAAAACCAACAGCTCCTCCTCCTCGTCTATCCAGTTTACAAAGGGTAATTTTTTTATTGCATGCAGTTATAATTATAAAAGCATAAAGTATTTTTTTATATTAATTTACCTTATTTATCAATCAAATTCATTCTTGTTTTTACTTTATTTGTGTGCACTTGTATGTATGATTTCAATTTATATACATAGAGAGAGCTGTTAAAGTAGAGCTTTAGTAAGTCAACCTATTCTGTTGTTGTGCAAATTCTTCTTCTTCAGTGGCGCTTCAGCCCAGGGTGGGCCAAGGCCATCCGCAGAATCGAATTCCAGGCTGTCCGCTTCTTGGATAGACTTCACCAGTTATTAACTCTGAGAACTTTTATATCTGTTTCTAGACACTCGATCCACCGGATCCTCGGTCTCCCCTTTTGCGGGTTCCAGATGGTTTAGCGTCGAAGATCTTTTTGGTGGCTCGGTCATCTTTCATTCTAATCAAGTGTCCTGCCCATTTTAGTCTTTGACTTGAGATAAATTTTATTATGTCAGGTTCTTTGTATAGATTGTAAATTTCCAAGTTTGTTCGTCTTCTCCATGTGTCATTACATTTCACAGCTCCTAAAATACTTCACAATATCTTTCTTTCAAAAACTGCTAAGATTTCTTTATCACTTTCGGTCATTGCCCACGTTTCAGCAGCATATGTTACTATGGGCCTTATCAAAGTTTTGTCGAGCAAAAATTTTGTTTTCCTGCTAATCAGACTAGATTTTAGATATTTGTAAATTCCATAAAGTTGTGAAAATTGTAATAATATAATTTCATATAATTTTATTATTGTTCTCTGAGAATTAGAATATTGTATGCTTGGTGGGGGTTCCTTTCACTCATTTTCACTAACTGGAGATTTTCACACACGCATGCAAAAAAAAATTTGTTTTCATACAAATACTGCTTAAACTAGACATCAGAAAAAGTCATTTTACACAATTCTGGCTGACTTTTCTGCAGAATTTTTGCCTTTATTTTGTGACAGATGAGCATAGCATGAATTATGTTCAGGGGTAACTAGATTGCTCAAACATAGATCAAATGTTAAAACTCTTCTTATTACAATCTGTGAACTGTTGAATATGTTTCAACAACAGAATATGTGTTGGAAATGGTGTATAAAAACAGAAGAAAAGATTTTTGTAGTTCACAAATTGCATTAAAAAGTATGTTATATGTTATTAATTTAAATATTTGAATTTATTTTTAGGATCTGAACATATATGCATTAATTTTGATTGGAAATAGATTTTATGTTTTATTATATATATATATATATATATATATACTTTTTTTTCTTTCAGAAACTGAATTTTCTATCTTTATTTTATTTTTTAGAAACTGAAGAAGCAGAATGAAGGTGAGGATTTTGGCTGCTTGGAAAGATCCACTTATCCAAAGAAGGGCAGAGGTACACAAAATAAAAAATACCAAAGAGATTGTTCTCCTAAAAATATAAATTCACAATGCAACCAAGAATCTCCTGAACGAAGCTTGCAGAGAAGAGAATCAGATAATTTGATCAAAAAGATTGTCTCTCCCATCAAAGAAGAAGCTCACTACAGCTCTGTTGAGAACTCAGTACAGGACACTTCCTGTGATTTGTTATCTGCTGGATTAAATCCATACTATTCTCCAGCTCGCTCACATTTATCTAATAAAGCCTATGTTGATACCCATGAAGAAGATAGTTT
>JAPMOQ010028112.1:35394-61573 GCA_026543055.1 Argiope trifasciata | reverse complement strand
AATATTTTTTATACTTTAGATCAGAGGTGTCCAAACTTTTCGCGGCACGGGCCGGATCGAAATTAGATCCATGTTATACGGGCCACATGTATATACAAATTGAAAAATATCATTATGAGCAAAGTAGCATTAAATACTATTAATTAATACTATTTTATTGTAACGTGAAAATACAAAATACTAAACAAACAAAGTATAATTATATAATTATTTTATATAAATTGAAATATTTTCATGCAACTTCTAATGCGAATGTTGAAACTGTTTTTTTGTTGAAGAATGTCTTTATAGTTGGGATCAAAATTTGTTACACCAATCATAAGCAATGACTGCAAATGATCATCAGATAAATTTGCTCTATATTTTGATTTGAGATACTTCATTCGAGAAAAAGTTTGTTCGCACACGTAAGTAGTCCCAAACATTAAAATGAATTTACGAGCAAATTTCTTCAAATTTGGAAACTCTTTTGCATCCAAATATTTATAAAAATCTATTAAGTTTCCTTCCTTGTATTTGTCCTTGATTTGTTCGTTTGCTTGAAGATCAATAATTTCTATTTGAAGCTGGCTTGAAATTTCAGCAACGTTGCAATCAAATGGATTTTGGAACAGCCGAATTTCTTTTGAATTCATGTCCAAATCAGAAAATCGCTTTTGAAATTTTTCTTTTACATCGGCGATGATCTTTACTGCAAATGCAATTGGAAATTGTTCGTCAGTTTTTTCCCTCCGCGGGCCGGATAAAATCACTTGGCGGGCCGGGTTTGGCCCGCGGGCCGTAGTTTGGACACCTCTGCTTTAGATCATTATATTATGCCTATAACCTTCGCATAAATGCAAGCATGATGTTGTTGAAGTTTTATCGGAATAGGATGAGCGGTACGGCAGCACTTAAGAGACCTACAGACAAACATTCATTTTTATAGATTATAACTGTTTAGTTTGTAACATTTTTTTTGTTTGTTAATTTAAGTGCATTTTTAACTATTCCTGTTTTGTTATTTTCTCCTGTTTATTAATGAATATTAATAAAATTTACAAATAGTAAGTTTTATAAAAATTATATTCGATAACATGTTATAAGTAAACATAGTAATCTTGATTACTAAACAGTTTTGTTTTGTAATTTACAGTTAAGGAAATTTATAAATAACCAAGAACTTTAATTTTATACGCTAAGTAAAATTTCATTTCTAGAAATTATACTTCATTCAAATTTGAATGTAGATAATTTTCTTTGAAATTTCAGTAATTTATTCCAAACAAATTTGAGCAGTTGGTGAATTTCCATATTCAATTAATTGGTGAAACTTAACGTAGAGCGAGAATTAATAATTTTGCACAATTACCACGCATACTTCGATACTGTAAACATTATCGAAAATGTAAATAACTTATATTTACTGTAGCGAACATGTTACTGATGAAAATGACAAAATTTAACACAAGTAATGGAAAAAAAATATTTCCAAAAACCAAAAAGCAATCCCGCCAAAGATCATAAAGAATTTATAGAATTTCAAAGTGATCTCATCAATGGTTAAATCAAAAATTACATTTACCAATTTTGATTTTTCTTTGTAGCAGTAATACTTGATTTTGTTATTTGCACCTTATTGAAACTTTTCAAAATTCGATTTTAAGTAATTATTATTTAAATCTGAATTAAAATCAGAGCCATCATGGTTCCAAAAGATATTGACTTGAGGACCACGGGTCCTAGATCCGAAACCGCCTCAAGTATGGGACCTGGTGCACTCTAAATGCGTCGAAGGCCAAATATCTCATCGTTGGTGTGGAATGAAGTTTGGACAGAGGGATGAGGCCTTAGGTGTCACTTTTACTATCAGATCGCAGTTTAAAGTCACGACGCATATCTAAAAATAATTTTCTTGCAGTTTCAAAATTGAATGATGATGTAGTTATATTTTATTATTGACTAGCGGTTACCTGGCGCGTTGCTGCTGCCGAAAAAATAATATTAAGTGCAATCAATCAATAATGTAGCATTGTTTTATCGAATTAGGATTAATGGTGCGAGAGTATATAAAATACGGACAAATATTCATTTTTATACATTAGATTTGTGTGTTCTTTCAGAATTGTTAAACTTGGTGTTCTTTCAGAATGGTAATGAAAGGAACCATTTATTGTATTTCATGATTCATTTAATATTCGTTCAGAATTCTCAAATTTAATTTTAGAAAATGTGATTAAAATATTTTCTTTCAAAATTGATTAAACATAAAAAATATATTTATGCCATAAAATAGTTAATATAGTTAATTTTTTGAAAATTCAGTTCGAGCAAAATTACTTGTTCTATAATATTTTTGGAAGTTACTAAGAAAAACGATAAATTTTAATTAAAATTTAAAACTCCCAGAGTTGGACTCCTCAAAACTTTCTCTCTTAATCTGTAATAAAGTTGTTACCACCTTAACCATAAAAAATAGTTGAAAAGATAATGTTTTGAGAATTGAGTTGTAGTAAAATTATTTGTTCTGTGATATTTTTGGATGTTACTGCGAAAAACGCTAAAATTTAATTAAAATTAAAAAACCTCATTGTTGATCTCCCTAAAATTTTCTCGCTTAATCTGTAATAAAGTTGTTACCTCTGAGAATGACTTGCATGGCATATGCATTCAATAGTTTTACAATATTAATCTTTAACTTGGATTTAGTATTTCTACTGAATCTATTGTGTCTCCCCGGCGATTTATTTGTAGATTAATCCATGGTAAATAGATGCAGTTGAGATCTGATTTTTTATTTTTTATAATTTTACCATGCCTATAACCATCCCGTAGATGTAAGCAATAAGCTGGCCAAGTTTCATCTCTATTAGAGGAAAGGCTTAGGAAGCCATAAGAAACACACAGACAAACATTCATTTTTATTTATACAGATAACTAAGTTCAAACCAAGAATTAAAAAAAAATTTGAATCTATTTTTAAAAATATAATCTTGTCGGAACAAAAAATGAAAATAGAAACCTCTTAGTTTTTTCCTGCCTCACAGTTTGGATGTGAAAAATGGTCCAATTCATGCCAACCATGTTTCACATAGAAACATTTGCCTACTGTGTTTCATTTAAGAAAAGAATTTTCTCTGTACATTTTCTCTCTTTGTATATCAAATGACTTCAAATACAGGCAGCAAAATGCATGCCAGCATGTATTTACATATGATTTGTTTATGCGCTTACAGCTTTTTTCCATTGCAGTCAGTTTTTTCATATATTCTCTCTATATATTCGTGAAACTTACTCCTTTAGGTCTCCTCTTGCTAGTACAGGTGAATGTGAAATATTTCTCAGAAGTTTCGAAAAAGGTATAAAACTACAGGCATTGTTAGGTATGAAAATTTTATAACAGCATGCATAGCGAATATTTTTTTGAAGTAGCGGATAGAATGCGGCACCTCTTTTTTCCTAAGAACATCGAGAGACAGAAAATTGTTCTACTCTGCTAAGAATGACATATGTTATATTCACATGAAAAGGGTTTTTATAGCTCTGAAAATATTTGTATAGTATATTTGAACAAACAACATAAGAATACTTTCAAAATAACACATAATAAAAATGGTTTTTCCTCTCTGCGTCTTTTTACTCACGAATCGGTTAGAAAAGGTTTTTTTAAAATTATTTTTTTATTTCGTTTGAGTAGTTAGGAATTCCGAAATTCACAAAGGTAAACGGTAAAATCCTATTTTAGCCCACCTCTGGCGACTTTTTCAAAATCTCGCCAAATTGAAAGTATTTAAAGTATTCTCTTCAGATGTTGTCAGGGTTGCCATTTTGGAATCATTATTGCTGATTATTAGGGGAGATTTTGTAAAAGTCGCCAAAGGTGGGCTAAAATAAGATTGACCCAGGTAAACAATTATTTTATTATGTAGAAACGTATGATTTGATAGGAGAAACAACATATATGGAAAGCGAAACGTATCTTAAGAAAATGTAATCAATTTCACGTCCACATGAACTTGTACCAAATTCAATTTGGACTGCAGTTTATGACTCGCAGTTTCTAGTAACGTTGCAAAAAATGCTCTAACGATTTGAAATAATTTTTGTTTCAATAATTACTATCATGTGAGAATATAATCCTGTTTTTTGTAGGTGGTGTTGAATAATTGAAGGCAACAAATAATCGAAGCTCAAAATGGTATAACCAATGGATAAAACATAAATGGCAATTTTCACCAACATCTTTTAATAACATATATTTTTTTACTTGCTTTTATAAGTATTGCATTATTATGCGTTTTTAAAAGGTTGTTTTACTGTTAGAGACATTGGGTTTCCCCATAGTAATCCTAAAGGGCTATACAAGACCATATGGAGGCTACTGCGCATGCGCAGATGGTTTTCGTAAATTATCTATGCTAGAAACAGCATGTTTTCACCATAGTAATCCTACGAGCCTATAGAGCCCATGGAGTCATCTGCTGTGCATGCGCAGCAGAATTTCGTTATATCTTGTAAACTACATCAAAGACATGGGGTTTTCACTTAGAATTACCCCAGGGGTCTTCTAAGCCCCCTCCAACATTTTAGATCTATTACGCATGTGCAATACGGATTTTGCTTAATATTGATCAAATCGTAGTCAGATCAATACCATAGAGTTCCTATAGGTTACGGAATGTCGTTGACGTCAACATCCGATCAGACCAGAATTTTTTATATCTCGGCTTCTATGCAATGTAGAGACGAGTTTCGTATCGTTGGATAGCACTTCCGAAATGCACAAGTTTCGAACGATACGAGTTTCACATTGCTATTTTGAGTGATTTGAGAGATGCAAGCTCTTAAAGCTGCAAAAATTTGAATTATTGAGTGAGGTTTCCGACCTCGTTTTTGCAAAAACTCTCTTTAAGACTAATATCGATTCACGCTACTTTATCGAACAATTCCACATTTACACCGCTTACGTTAGTATGAAACGAGAAACAAAAAAAAAAGAACATGATGTTATTTTGGTAAGGGGGCTGGTTGAAGCTCGAAATAATGTAGGCAATGAATAAATGGGGCACCCGAAGCTTTCTACCGATGAAGTCTTGCAAAGAAAAAAGGAAAAGGAACGGAAGAGTAAGCTAAGGTTGGAACTAAACTTTCAATCAAACCTTCAGAGTCAAAGCCTACAGTCAACACAAAACGACTGAGGGAAAATTTAAAATTACAAACTGATCGAATTAAACATGAAAGTAAAATAGCTTTACAAAGGGAACCAAGAAAGCGTAAAGGTGTTTTATAAATTCTCAATTGCAACATTCAACTTCAAACACAGAAAGTGTCCATTTGGATTCTGAATCACAACCTTCAACGTAAAATGTCTCCGTTTCGATTCTGAGTTTGAAATATCGCTTTTTAGCTCTAAAAAATTCATCGAAAAAAATGTTTTTGCATGATAATTTGAAATTCGAGATAGCAGATTTTATTTTTTCATGTTTTTAAATTTTCGTTTTTTAAATAATTTTTTTTTCATCACAGAGAAAAAGAAATGCTCTGATTCTTTGCTTATTTTCTTGGATAAAATATAATTCTAATTCTTATATTATTTCTTTCATTATTATTATTATTATTGGCTTACATGTAATTTATTTAGAGTAAAATTATTTTATTTTCGCTGATATGATAATAAGATTCGGTTAAAATACACAACTTATTATCGTCTGCAGCTTTAAAAGTGAAGTGAAGATAATGAATGAGAAAATTTATAAAATGTTGCAAACGATTTTTAATGAGTTATTTGTTTTTTAAAAGAAACATGCAAAGCGAATTAAAAAAATTGATATGAAACTCCAGTACCAATAAATAAAATGATTGAGAATGTTTGCATTCAATAAAAATGATAACACTAAAATGCCTATAATAAAAATAACCCTTTTCTTCATTTAGAAATACCTATAATTTTCAGCTAATGAAAAATGACTACTTAAATTATTTATTTCTCTGGATATTCTTATTTATGATAAGAATGTTTTTGAAAAAAATTTAAAGAAACTCTATTTAGTAATATAAACTTCACTCTATCTAAAAACCATCAATAATATTTTTATAAGTTTCTTTTAAACCTCTACTTAATTTGTTTCACATCGGTTTCTGCTTATATTAGAATCAATCTTGTTTGTTAGCCATACTAAAATAAATTTTAAGGAAGATTTTTGAATGTATAACATATTTAGTTCCTATTTTATCCTCTGAATTAATATTATATTTAGTTCTTATTATATTTTTCGTGAAAATAATCCTTTAAATTACTTATTATTTACATAATATATATGATAAGAACTGAAGTACTAGAAAAAATTAAATCTAAAAGAATAGAATATGATGTACCTTAAAAAAATTTTTTTTTATAATTTACAATTATTAAATTTAAATAAAAAACTTTCCAAAGATAATCATTTTTACTTTTGCGTTTAAAAGTGAAAAGAAAAAATACAAAAGAAAAATATAATGTGTTTTATAAAATGTAAAAAGAAAATGGTGTTAATTTACAAAAGCATACGTATTGGGTCATACGATGTAAGCATAGCATTTCATTTGACTGTAATTTTACACAAATTATTCTCATTAGTAAAATAAATTTGGTCATCAGTACATAGAAAATATCAGACTTTAAAATTAAATATTTAATTTATTTCGAAGATAAATATTCATATATTTCTTCATAAGATCGGATTCAACATTTCAATAGATAAAATTACATTGTTAAATGAATACAGATAACACATAGGAAATGTTTGAACAAAATATCAAGTAATATACAAAAGGTACACAGTTAATCAATTAATATACAAAAGGTACACTATTATTCTCTTATCGTATGTACAAAGAAAACTCTGTCTTTACAATACAGTTAAATATTTATTTGATTTGATTATTTCATATATAAGCACTTGAATATTGCATTGTAACAGCTTACTAGACAAGTTTCATGATTTAAATAATATCATATATATATTTTTAATTTTGAGATGGATGTATAAAAGAGTATCCAGGTTTATGAAATTTGTTTCTAGTGCAAACAGTTTACTTATTTATGTATCGTATAATTAATATCTTAGATAATAATTATATGATATTATTCTTAGACATATATTCATCAAGAATATACTGTTTTTTAACACTCGCATTAATAATGAATTTTAATAAAAATCTGTAAATTATTTTAACGTAAAATATGTTTATTCAAATTTAAAAAAAAATCATTACAATTTTACTCATTGATCAGTTATCTAGTGCAAATTATTTACCAAGGTAGTAGTTTTTAAAAGCCAGAAAACTATAAATTTTCATAATGATTGATAAAATATAATGATTCGATGTTGCAGAATGAATCGCAATTTATATTTAGTTAAATATTTTTTTTAAGTTTTAGAATTGATAATGCTTTTATTTGTGAAGTAATTAAATATTCAAAAGCAAGCACTCACAAATGTTTGCTTTTAAAAAAAATCTAGAATATCTTAAAACTTTTTTTGTTTCAAACAGAAGAGATGTTTAATATAAACTATTAAATAACTATTTTGGTGCATGGATTTTGTGGAATTCTACAAAATAAAGAATGTAATTTTCAGTAAAATAAAAGTTTGTTATTACACAGAGTACATATTTGTGTGTGGGTGTGAAAATGAAATAAAGTGCAAAACATCTGCTATTATAAAAGTAATTTTTCATAAAAAGTTAAGCAACAAAATATTTAAATAATGAAACAGTAATAACCTTAGTTTTCACCAAGAGTATGCTAAAGATTATTTGCTATAAAAATAAACTTTCTTTCAAATCTATAAATCAGGGCCTGAAAGATGGATCACAATAGTACAAAACGAAAATATACCATCAATGTATAAAAAATCTTGAAATAGAAAACACGTCAAAATGTATGAAAAGGGTTTAAATTTCCGAGTTTTTCGAAAGATTTGTAAGTTTTATTCGAGCACCGATATTCGAAACTATTCATTTTCCATATGCAACATTTGAAGCTGGAAGGAACTCTTTTATACATTCCATAGAATTCAATGCATTAGTTATTCATGCTTCGAGTTGAGAAGATCAGGATGCCGAATGTTATTCGGAATATTCTGAGATACCTATTTTATTTTTAAGAATTTTTCTAGAAAATTCTTCAGAACACAATAAGAATACTTATTTAAACTAGAATTTTTGAATACGTTTCCGTTACAGACTATAAAGTTGTGATGGAAAATATAAAATAAATGCAGATCCAAAAAATCATGTTTATATATATATATTTGCATATCTTTATTTTGCTATTCTACTATTGAATGATGAAAAGGTCAAATTTTTATTTAGGTACAGAAAAAAACAACAATCAAAATAAATACAACGCAAGCTTAGATTGAATGATACATTGTCGATTGTTCATGTAACAAGTGCGTAACATTGCAAGAAAGATGAACTCCAGGAAAGAATTAAAATAGTTTAAGTTCGTCAATATTGGGAAATATATATTCAACATCTTAAATTTAAGATTATCCACCATTTTAAACTTCATTAATATGAACAGTTTTTTCATGGCTGCTCAACTTGAAGCCGAAAGCGATATCTTTATGTCCGTTAAACATTTTTGGAAACTTGCGAATGAAAAATTGCACAATGCAATTTTTATTTTACATATTAGTCTTGTGTAAATATCGATCCATTTGACATAACTTAGTGTGCAATATTACATGTTTACATATATACAGCGTACGAAATGCAAAGCTATGAACAAGCACAAATTCACATAATTTTATATTACTTACATATCTTCTTTGTTGCTGTTTCTTTCATTCAGCTGTTTGCTATACAGCTGAATGAATATCTCTTTTGTTGCTGTTTTCTTCATTCAGCTAATTGCTATTTAACTGAAAGAATATCTTTGTTGCTGTTTTCTTCATTCAGCTGTTTGTTATTCAACTGAATGAATATCTTTTTTGTTGCTGTTTTCTATACAGCTTAATACCAACAAGTAACTTTCTTATAATCAAGAAGAAAACATTAAATGCAGTGATATATGTACAATTAAGAAATAATAAGAGCTTCATATATATTTTAAAGGAAGTATTTTTACACTTTTATTAAACTAAAATTTTTATAATATTTATTTCTCTGTATCAAAAACCAATTATTTTTTTATTTAAATAATTGATTTTTAACAAGAAATTTTTTAAAAAGTAGTAACAAAAAAAAGGAAGATATGTTTTTTTTGAGCGAATATTACAGCAATACTTTAAAATAAAGAAAATCTCAAAAACAGTTTCAGAGAACGAGGGACAGTAAGATGTTGGAAGGATGCCAGTTCATTGTTTCATTTGAATCGATGAATGATAAATATACTGGGATTATAACTTCATTATGAATGCAGAAAATTATTTGCGTCATTTTTTTATGTCTTTTTGCCATGCACATTAAGCGAGTTTGCACAAAATTTCAGGCTAAAATGAAAAGAAGTATGTTTTTCGACTTATTATTTTAAGTAGTGTTGTTTTTAACAATATCTGTAATTTCATGAGGCTGGGGAAAGTCAATAAATATAACAATAATTGAGAAAAATAAATTTTGAGAATGATTACTGGGTATTATAAAGCTACAACTATCACCTTTATCCCCAATTTATTTTGAAAGCTTATAAAAATTGTAATTTTTTAAAAATTATTTTTTCTTAATGCTTATTGTGAAGAACAATAAAAAATGAAGATAACAAAAAATTATGTATAAAACTGTTACTTTAAAAATTTATAAATTTTGTTGCATTGAAAGCAAGCAAAATTAATGCATATAGCAATACAAATTTTGGACCTAACAAAGCATTTAAAATTTTAATGACTACTTGGCCTTTTTAACACCATTTTATCAATAAGAATATTTTAGTTGAATTAGTCAGAATTATAATGTTTGAAAGGAGGATACGTATATTTTTTAATTGAGCTTATCATTACTTAAGCGTCTATACAATTGGATTTAACAAATATATAGCATAAATTATGCGGAATTTGTTAAAACTGTCAATAAATAATTAGAATCTAACTTTTTCTAATTTAAGAATTAAAAAAAGGAGAACAAAATCTTAATGAATAAACCAAAATATATTGACCAATTCTTCCGTACCGAATTCTAGTTTTAAATTTAAAAATCTGCCTCAATGATTCAATAATATAAAAAATTTTAAATCGAATTTTATTGATATTTTAGTTACATATATTCAAAAACTTGGTAGATAAAATGTCGAGTCTTCCAAAAAGTAATAAAACAGATAATTTGAAATATTTTTACTGAAAATACATTTTGATTTATTACTTATATGGTCCAAAAATATTAATTATCATCAAGGTTTTCATTTCGAAACCAAAACAAACTTCAATGGTCCTTTTAGCGATTTTATCAGCTTTAAAAACGAAGCAGTTAATAAAGATAACATGAAAACAAATGGATCTTGTAAAAGAATCTGGATGGTGAATGTATCGGCAAAAACATAGAAATTTCAGTCAAAACTCTCCTCAGTACGTAGTTCTACATTTTCAAGCAAAATCCTTCATTTTACAGAAAGAAAAATTCCTCTTAATACGCTGAAAAACTCGTGATAATCTTTGTGACAATCCTTGAAGCAAATTCTTTAAGTCTTAAGATATGCGGAACATCACTGTTTTTACATCAAGATACAAGAAGATTTATCAAGATTTTCTTTCCAATGTATGATTTTCCTTGTTCTAAAATCTATTGTATATGATAAATTTATAATTTCTTACCCAACATTCTTCATTATCTATTTTTTGTTTAAAATAGCAGAAAATTTACTGTACATCGTAAACTGTATTTCATCACTATCATATGTCTTTTTACCACTATTATAGTATTTAAATTGGACAGTGGTTTTAATGTATGGTTATTCTCTCGAAAAGTAGTACAGAGGTTAACATCTGCAGAGTACAATAATAAGCTATTCTATAGCGTTTCTGAAGACTATTACGTCAGATGTACTCTCTAGTCAAGGCAATCAAAACTCCAAAATTGAACATCTGAACTCTTTAATTAGGAAATGAAAACACTGACTTTCATGCGGACGTTTCACAGAACAACTCATTGTTGCGTCATATAGAAAGTTAACTGCTTACCATTTATGTACTCGTTAAGTGTTCCTACATTGTAAGGCATTCTAATCGAGAGATCAAATTTGACATGCAACATACAAGCGGCATGCGCCTAAATACAAAGCTTAACGTGAAATTTGTACCTGAAATAGAAAAACGAGATGGCGATTTCTCCTGCCACAGTGACATTATAAAGAAGTGAATAGTCAGGAGTGGAGCTTAAATAACCAGGCTCCAGGAAAATAAATTAAAGATTCTAAACAGAGAATAACACAATAAATAATTTTTCAATACTGATTTTTATTATTTTATATATAGAATATTTTCAAATATTCGATACCGTATCATTCAATTATTTATTACAGTAATGTTCATTCTTCATTAAATTGCAATTAATGACATTTAATTTCAGTGAAATGTAAATCTCTCATTTCAAGTATATTCATTAAAAAAACTCTGCAAATTAGAATTTTGAAAAAGTTGGGATTATTGCAATTTAAACCTATAATTTCTATGTAGATTAGCATTAATAAAGAATGATTTATCGGTCTTCACATTCTGTAAAAATATGAATCGACAAGATTATTCAGTTCACGAATTTCAATCGAATTAGTATTTTGTATCATAAGTAATTTTTATAGAATTTAAGAAGACATTTTGAACGACAAAAACTAAATCGAAATGTAAGAAAAATCAATACTATACGACCTGATAGCTATACAATTATCTATTGAAAGGATGACAAAAATGTGCAGTGTTTTCTCTCTCCTATTGAGGTTAAAAATGTAAAAAATAGTTTAATATTGTGTTTTTTTATTTTAATTTTTATGGAAATACAGATTACCAACAATTGCCTCTATAAAGAATATTTTTCTACATTTTTATTTGTTCGATAATACATATACTGAGATTGTCCATTTCTATATAAATATTATTGAATTTGAATATAATTGTAGCATTTTCAAAATGAAGTTTTAAAACATATTACACTTTTTTAAATATCCCGTATGAATCAAAATTACTGCAACAAATTTGAAACTTTTTTCTTACATTGTATAAGAATATATTGAATAGAATTTTAAGCAAGTAAATTATGTACTACTACTTTTATTATTTGCACAGAGAACTTCAAGTATTATTTTTGAAATTTTTTTAAGATAAATAATTCCATGTTTGTTAAAAAAAAATTATGATTTCACTATTGTTAAACATGTAAGATATTGCATATGACTAAAATGTTCTTTAAATTATCTTTTTAGATAATTTACACATTACATAATTTAATAAACATAAAACTATTTTTTAATAGTTTTATGTTTTATTTTAAAATACGTACAGAAATTTCGAATATGAATACATTTTTATTGTCAATGGAATTTATATGAATTATCTCAGTATGTTTTTTATTTATTTATTTGCTAAAAAGATTATAATGAATTTTGCCGAAAATTTTTAAATCTTAAGAATGATGTTTATAAGAAGATCCTTTGTAAAATTTCAGATCAATCACTTAAAAATTAAGAAAAAAAATCAAGTTTTTCTTCTTAAATTGTAAACATCTTAAGTTAAAACATTGAAGGAAAAAAAGAACATCTTTGTTGCAATGCGAACAACACTGCACTGAAAAATCTGTTTTAATTTTATTTTAAAAGCAAAATTTCCCTTTTAATATATAAAGATATTATAACCTTTGCTGTATGATTTACTATTCTCTTCTTTATTAAGTCACTGTGACAGTGTAATACTCAGACAGCAATGCGATTACAGAAACTAAACATCACAATATCTTAAAAGAGTAAAATGGTGGATGAGAAGAAGGTATAAATATATATATATGTATAGATAGATATATATAAATACAAATACATTTTTAACGAACAATTGAGTCTCCGCATTCTTTTCAACGAATACGATAGTTATATGTTACTACCATCTCCCCCTGGCCTTCATAAGCTCCTTCTTTTTAACAGAAATGAAAAGAAAATCAGTTATTGTGTAGTTTATTTTCCTAGATCGTCCACACTTGAACCTTTTCCGCTACCACGCACCAGTTGGCATGATCATAATACGAGGAGATGATGTGCAAGTTGTCCACATGGGTTTCTATGAGGTTGTCCAGTTCACCCTGTCGGAAGACATGGTAGTACCTGTGGTATGACATCAGTCCCCCAGTTTCGTTTCCTGGAAGACTCTCTTGGGATGTGGATTGGGACAGGGATGAATTCCTACTTAGTTCGTTCCTACTGCTGGTTAACACCTCTTCCACTGACCTTTGTCTTGGTTTCATTCTAGGGGAGCAGGGTGCAGACTGGGTGAACTGCTCGTCGTCTTTCTCGAAAGAGCTTTGGCGTACTCTGTCCAGACACACACTCTGGGAAGTCCGATTGAGGATCTTAAGCTTTTCGGGGATCTTCTTTTCGTTCTGAACCGGTTGTGCAGGATTTGAGCCATTAGTGATCTTTTCCATTTTGACTTCGGGATTCTGAATGTTGCCGTTCTTCGATTCAGAGTTCAGACGGGGGCTGTTCTCTGGTGGGAGTTTCACGAATGCCTGTCCCATGTCTTTTATTTCCATCTTTGTGTTGTCTGTGGCGCTATATGTTGTGCTAGAATCTAAGCCATTCGATTGCAGTTTTTTGTTGTTACATCTATAAAAGTAAATAATAATCATTTCAGTAATTCTTATTGATAATAGATACATACGAATTATTTCTACAAAGATAATATCAGAGTTTTTTTTTTCCTACCAGCGAATCTAATATCGTTACGTGGGTGGAAGTTACATTTATGTTTCTTCAAATCTTTTAATATCTTATTGATAAGATCTTAATTATATTTAATTGGCAGTGAAAAAACGCACCTCAGAAAAAGGTTTACTCTACCATTAATATGCCACTTATTTGTATGTATAATACTGTTGTAAGAGGAAGATCTGCATATAGTAAATGTGACTCAGAGATAAAATTCGTGCTTGCAAACCACAAGGTCGAGCGATCGAATCCTAGCTGAGTCACTTTAATTTGAATTTCTTATTGTTAATTTTCTAGAACTCTCTATAATCTTCTTTACAATCATAGTTATAGCCCTACCCATAACAATAAAAAAGGACTATATGTTTTTAAATGAAACTGTTTTAGTAAACAAAATTAAAAGTCAGCCATTTAATAAAAGTCATCGAACACTGGCTATCACAGCACATTTCATAATTCACATCCATAATATTGTGAGATGGAATGTTTCTGAGAGTGATGGTTTTCTTGAGACGGTGGAAACGATTTGTATATCAATATTATTTTCTTGCCACTTATATTTCTATTAAATAATTTATCAAAGCATAGAGGAACAATTACTTGGTGCTGAATTTTATGTTCGTTTTTTTATTTGGAAAAAAATATCTTAGTACCGATTAAACGGCATTAGGCGTTAGGAAATACTGATTCATATTAAAGGCTAACATGCTTGGTACAGAAATTGCTCTTTTGAAAACCCTATTCTTTTAGGTGTCATTGTAGATAAAGCAAGTGAAATTATTCATATTATGCTAAATAATTTTAAAAAAAAAAGAATTGTACTAAATCTGTTGGATTTTTGAACATTTTTCATTCTCAATAAAGAATTTTATAAGGTATTGTGACAAAAATTTACTAAGCATGTCAATGGAATTATCAATGGAATGTCAAAAAGCTAACTTTTACTTAACAATACTCCTTCTACTTTATTAAAATTATTCTAGAAAGGGAATTTTCAATTTCAAATTAAATTTTTACTTAAAACTTTAAACTAACCTTTTTTCTGATATTTCTTCAGAACCTTTTTCTTTCTGATGTCCCGACGACTTTTTAGGACGACTTTTGCTATGGGTTGTAGCACCAGAAGTAAGGACCTTCTCGAAAGTTGAGATACCAACAGATTCATCTGAACTGAAGTCTTCTATTTTCGGTTCTGGCTTGGGATAAATATCACCAAAGGCCAATGACGATATCCCCGAAAGTGTTCCAACTAACTCTGCTAAGATGCCTGTGGTTTGTTCATCATCCTCTTGGTTTTTTCGAGGTGGAAAAAATTCCATCAAACTTGGAGCAATTTCTGGTATCGCCATTCCTACCACAACAGGATCATTAACCTCAGAATTCGAGGCATTGTTGCAAACTCCATTTTCATTCTTTTTCTTCCTCTTATCGTCAAATGTTATTCTGTACATGTCTCTGCAATCAGCAGCGGAACTGAAAAAGTTTTCACGCCTTTGAGCAAAATCCATGGATTTCTCGGGCTTCCATGAATTAGAAGGAGATTTATCTGCACTGTTAGCTTGTTCGTCGCCATCATGACTCTGATCATCATCTGGTATTTCATCTATATTATCCAGAACCCAACTGGAGTTTTGTTTTGAAGTTCCTAGTGTTCCGTCGCATTCGCTCTCATTGATAACTTTCGTTCTAACAGAATCCAGCACATCCAAAGAAGACGAAGATGAAGAAATGGGATCTGTCTTCTTGGCCACATCTTCAGAGAAGGCTGAGTCCGACCTGCCCTCTACATCCGACAGCTTGCTCAAATTATCGCTGTCGCTTTCTTTCGATGATCTGTCATCAGACTTTTCCCTCTGCATAACTCCTCGGAAGCGATCCGAAGTCGTCGAGAAATCTGTAGCATTTGATGACGATGATGCAGATTTGCCAAGAGACGAGGATGAGGTCTCAAAGAAAACACACATTTCCTTATCCACGATATTGAATTTGTTCTCTGTCTCTTGGACATTTACGTCATCACAGCAAATCTCTATAGCGGGTTCGCCCCTTGGTTCTCCCTCAATGATAGTTGTTATACCGCAACCGCTACAGCAAGCAGTGCAAACATGAGGATCGGCATCTATTTTATCAAAGTCGTTCCATTCCAATGAAACTGAAGACGAAGGAGAAGTATCTTCTGATGACATAAATTCTCGGCATTCCACTTCATCGATAGTAACACAAGATCTGCAGAAAGAACAAGATCGATTTAAGAAATAGTGCAAGGGAAACAAAAATTCGTAAGATTATTGGAAAAGGATTAGGTTGCATGGTTTTGGTAAAAGCTAGAATGTTGAGAATAAATTTTTTTGAATTGTGGGATATAAGATTTTTGATTTAAATTTTATAGGTATCGTCTCATTTTTTTCAATAAAAATGTTTTGATCTAGTCTGTACTTTTTGAAAGAAGAAGAAGAATTTATTTACATTTTACTTCAAAAATATAAGATAATGGGAATAAAGATAATTGAAATATGGTGATAAAAGATATTTCATACATGTTTGACTTTCAGGTTTTACATTGTATTATTCATGTGTTGTTGTTGTGCCCGTGTTTTTCAAGGAAAGGGGGTGCGGTAGCTTAAAGACCCCTGACCACCCAGAGGGCAGAAGTCCGACTTCTAGCTCACACACACGACACAAACCTTTTTAGGGGGTGGTCGAATTCATTCATACACTCATTCATCCATAAGCAAGTCGGAATTTAGATCCAAATCAGAGACCTACTCATCCCTGATTCAGTACCCCCAGAGTTATCGTTTTGTTATGGGAACTTGCAGGACTTTGCAGTCTCGACTTATTAAACTTGCCCCAACTGCCATTAGCCAACACGGCGGTCTTCGGCCAAGACGAGGACAGAACCCGCGATCTTTTGGTTACGAGACTAACGCTCTACCAACCAGGCTACCGCGGCCCTCTATTCATGTGTTATTGGCATTGTATTATATTTTTCTATAATTATTTTATCTTTAAAATATTAATACCTTTTGGAATATTATGATAATTCAGATAATAATTATTAGCTTAATCTTCAGATAAACGGGGAATGATCTTTTAGACAGCAGGAGAATAATTAGCTTCCTTCCAAGGAAACATTTGGCAATGGTAATTTTAATCTAACATCGTAGACATTTGAGAAGTAAAAATAAAAGAAATTTCCCCTTCGTCAAATATAAAGACAATCTTTCGATTTTTCATTTTGCAGCCCACAAAGCCATAATTTTATTTTCTCCCTATCTCTCTTTGTTGATAGATATTAAATTATATCCTATTTTAATTTTTCAATATAAAATGACGAATTATTGTGGCAACTAATAACAACAACGATATGGAAGTGAAATAGTTTGTATAACTTTAGAATATTTTATATATACTTAATTACAAAACTTAAAATTAAAAAATTCCAGATAAAAGTAACAGCACATGATCTAAGAAGTGGTCAAACAGAAACTGAATATATATTTCATATTCATTGACCCAGACAAACACAAGAGGAAAAAATAACTAGATAAAACTGAAAATTAATATCAAAGTGAAAAAATCCCTTTTATTCTGTGATAAAAGAAAAATCCCTTTTATTCGTTGACTATATGATACTGAAATCTGCGAATATTTTTTTTATTCCTTTTTTAAATACAATATAAAATAATTTAATAATAATTATATGCAGAATAATTCAAAAAGGTTCCAATAGACTTTAACAAGTCAGCCATATCAAATTCGATCAGTTTTACGAAAAGAAAGAAACATCATGTGTTATCATTAATGTGTTTTTAAGTAATTCCAATTGATATTCGCATGAGTATATTATTCAAAAAAAGATTAGCTCATTGAAAAAATTGCTTCTGGCATTTGATACAGACGCATTAATTTTAGAGGTGCTGCAAACGCAATAGAATTTTGTCCTCTCCTGTACTTTCTTCTATTCATACAAAATATAAAAGGTTTCGTGCTTGGTAGAAGAGTGAAAAATATAGAGCATATGCTTTGGATACATTCTTTCTGTTCGATTGGGCCCAAACTTTATTGATGAGTGAAATTTTCAAGAAAAAACAAGGTGCTAAATTCTAAATAGCTGTGTTTTTAAGTAATTCCAATTGATATTCGCAAAGATATAGGATCCAACAAAACTTAATTTATTGGAAAATTGCGCCAGGCATTTGATACAGATACATTAATTTTGGAGATAAAACTATTAGCTACATTTCATCACCTACATTTCTTCGATTTTTATTTATTAAACCTCGTATAGACTAGGAAAAAAGAAATGAAAATGTGAAAAAAGTAAAAGAAAAGCAAAATTAACATGGATATCAAACAGTGTGTATACCGTTTCTCTGAACGCTTGAAGCACTCGAATTCTGGTTGATGATAAATTTTAATTACGAAACACCCAGATTTACTGATTATTTGATATACTGTCTGTCCATCACAAGAACTCTGCTAGACAATCGTGTATGTTTACGGAGGGCATCATAGAAACAGGTTACTGTAGGAAGAGTTCATTTCGCAGAGGTAGAAATTCATTCAAGTTTCTCAAGCTGTCACGTTTAGCACCAAACTGGCGATATTATGTATTATAACATTTAATTGTTGAAAACAAATTCAACAAAAAATTCACAAAGATGAAATTTATTTGCGTACTCGGAGTATTGAAAATATCTTATATTTCTGTTATAAATTTACAGAGAGAAAAGCAAATCAAATAGAAAAACTGAATAATTATTTGCATGTCTAACGACTGCGCAAGATGAAAAAATTAAGAAGTAAAATCATGCAAGAAAAAAAATTAATCGTCATCATTTCATTTGATTTATATTTGTATGTTATTAATATAAAATTATCAGCAGCAAACGCATCTAATTTTACATAAAAGCAATAATATAATTAGTCGCAATTATTTCATTTGATTTAAATTTATATGTTATTAAGAGACAAAAAAAATAATTATATTCAGTTAAATATTAACCAAAGAAAAGATTAATAAAATATAAAAGAAGTAAGTTAAGCGAATATAAAGATAGTGCAACTGCGACTAAAGCTAGAAGACGAACGAGCAACACGTTTTTCTTATCGCTTCAGATTGACGCCAAGAAAAAGAATAACCCCACAGACTTCCGTCCGATAGCACCCACTCAAAATGGATCTTCCCTAACAAAGCCGGTTTCTATAACGCCGGCCAAAAACATAGACGATCGTCTAACAGAGTTCTTGTGATGGACAGACAACAGAACCTTCTGCTTGCGAGATAAATTTTTCTCTGTTCAAACATACTGTTTTTTTTTTTTTTTAATTTTCATAACGGCCACATGCCATCTTGACACTTCTGTACAACTCTATTCCAATTTTTTTACATTTTTACATCATTGTTCACTTTTCTCAATTCACTTTAAGCGATAGAGGGTCTTACATGCCCTCCTTACTCTTATTAATTGATCAAAATACTTCCGAACTCTTAGCATACTACGGTTTAAAAGTATGGAGAGATTAAAACAGCTTATATCTTTAAGTATACATTTATTTTTATTAAATGTTGCGACTATACAATATGTTTAATACATTTTTATGCCAAAAGAATTATTTGAATTTAAGTAGACTCACCTCCTAAGGCGTTTCCGGAGTGGGCATCTCACTACACCTTTCTTCAAATGCAATTCAGTGTCACTAAAAGAAGATGATTTGGATGGTTTATGTATTCCTGAAGTACATTTTTCTCCACAAGAATCGCATTTCTTGCATTGACAGTGCTTTTGTGAAGATTGACCAACTTCCGTTAAGGCATTTAAAGGTGCTGTCTGTGAATTTACGATTACTTTTTCGCCATCAACTCTCCGTACGGTTAAGTTTTGACTGCTGTCAGGATTTTCTTCGTCATCATCTGTCTTCTTGTAATCATTTTCATCTGAAATTGATGACGTTCCTTCAACTGACATGACTGATTCATCGGATAATGTAACTTGGCTGGACTCATCCAAAGACGACTGTCTACTGTCATTAAGACTTTTTGGAGTAGGAGAAATCTTACTTTCTCTTGGACTTTCGTTTGGAGTTGTTTCAGACTCTACCTTTTCTTTTATGTTTCGCAATGATCCGAAAGAATGACTTACATTTTTGAAGATTTCAAAATTTGGCATGGCATTTTGGCTTGAAGCCAAATTCTCTAATCGTTCTCTTAGCTTAAAAAAAGACTTTCGCATATCGTTATCCTTATTTTTACTTAGTTTTTGATCTTCGGAAATTTTACTTGTACTGGCGTTTGCTGGTGGACATTCTTCTTTAGTTGATAGTGATTCACTCGATTCTTCTGAAATTTTTGAACTATTATTTTGGAGATCTACTGATGTGCTGACAACCGCAGTGGCAACTATTTGATCTGTATCACAGGGGGACACCTCTATAATTCCTTTCTTAGTAATAGCATTTTTCAGCACAGATTCAATGAATCCATTTGGAGTTTTTCGCATTTCAGGGATAGTTTTGCCGTTTTGCCCTAAATTTGTGACTTCTGCCATAAAGCGGATACTTTTGGATTTTGATTCTGTCTCACTAGCTGATGGCAAAATTTGATCCGAATCTGTACCAACCTCTTGAGGAGGTTCAACTCCAGTTATAAGGGGATCAGTAATGTACTGAAACGGCCCAACAGGGGAAGGAGTCTTTGACAGTTCTCCATCAGCTTGTTCTTTCTTTTCTTCCTTCCATTCTGATGAAGTGTCTGAAACCAAAGGCTTAACTGGAACAGCTGCTGTGGCGTTTGACTTTGTGACAGTAGTCTTTTCTTTAATCTGAGGTTTACTTGCTTCTGGTAAAACTGAACTACCTTGGTTTGTTTTAGGCATAAGTATACTATTATTAAGTCTATTAGCGAAACTGTTAGAAAGTTCCTCCGGATTCGACAGCTTTTCTTCTATTTTCGGATCAGATATAGGTCTAAGAAGATATCTCCGAGCTCTAACTGAATGGTCTGATGTTTCAGATCTTGAATGAGTATCAGATGGCGAGTATAATAATTGTTGTTGCTGTTGTTGTAACAATTGATCAATAACTCCTACAGATCCAGGAAACCTTCCATCGTTTTTACCCGACTGAGGGGGTGAAGATTCTGCTGAAGAGGTTTGACTACTCAGTACTGTGACAGGTGATGCTTGCGCAGATCGGCTACCGAATCTAGAGATATTGTTTCTCAGTCCGTTCTGGGAACCTAGAGTGTCAATCTCACTCGTACTCCTTTGGATAACAGATATCACACTTTCTTCACTATCAACGCTTGTGTCACTTGTAATGCTGTTGCCTTTTCTGGGTATAACAGAAACGATCGATTCTTCGCTGTCGACGCTTGTGTCGCTTTTGACAGAACTACCCCTACTGCAACTTCTAGGAAGAGAGTAAGTCCTTAGCGCAGAGGCTAAAACTCCCTGAGCTGCAGAAGCCGAAAATCTCCTCGGCGTTTGGTGAGATGATGAGCTATTATCGCCAGTATCTACACTAAGACTTCTTTTGACCAATCCTCGTTGAGGTGTGCTGGTGACCGTTCTTTCTCTAGCTGTGTAATGTAAAGGAGAGTCACGCCTTCTTGAACTCAAGTCATTTGATTCGGAAGATGTGTCATCAAATATATTTTGAGCTGCTTTTTCGTAAAAACTAATATGCCTCTGTTTTTGAGGAATTATGATAGGCTCCTCTGGTATTTGATCGTGTGTTAATTTGTAAAGTTCTGGCATGGAAAAATAAGAAGAAAGGTGGCCTTCAGACTCACTTTCAGGCTGAAAAATAAGTTGTAATATTTCTTTTAAAAAGGTAACAAGGTTTAAAATCAAAACATAACCTAACAAATGTTGTTACTGTCAGTTACGCTCTTAATCCTGAAGCAAACAAATGTAAATAAAAACGAATTAAAATTAGTTTCTAGAGATAGAATAATTATAAAAAAATGGTTATGGTATGATTCTCAAAAAGCAATAAAAGATTATTGTTTCTACAAAATAAATCCAATGAATCAGTAAATATTAAATACATAAAAAATAAGCTTTAACTAAATACATTTTTAAAAATTGGCTTCATTTAAGTTTGAAATGAAAAACACTTGTCTTAATCTCTTTAAAATATATTAATTACACGAATATTCGTAAATGCCGAATATTATTCATAACACATTGTATTTTTTAAAATTTGACGTTGCTGATTTGAAACAGATTCTCAAATATTTTTGGAGACGAAATGAGAATTAGATTTTTACTTACTTTATAATATTTCTTGGTTGAAATATGCATATTATCTATGAAATCGTTTTTTTTTCAAAACAACAACATTAATTGGAACATCAAGCATATTGAATAATATAGTTTATAAAGAGGAAGAAAGGAAGACTTAGATGAAAGATTAATGATCGAATTCATGGAGGATTTTTTAAATATAGATCACCAATCTTTATGCCCTTCCTGTATCACTTGCTCCAGAGGATGAATGTGTATGTATTATACATATCAGAACACTTACTCTAAAAAGGAGGGATGATAGTGCGTAGTGACAGAAACGATATTCACTATGAAATCTTGAATAATATTTCATTAATACATTCAGAAATACAGCATGAAAAGTGTGTTTGTGATGAAATGAAAATATGAAGCCTCCATGCCGCAGCATTTCACAACACTAGCTGTAATGTACAGTTAATACCTATATAGATATTTGTATTCATTTTTGATAGAACTCTAACTTTTCATTCATCTACCCAAAGAACACTATCTTGTTTTTATCGAAGAAGCACTAACCAACCTGCTTCAAATATTCCTACTTATTATTAAATAATAAAATACAGTTTATGTATTATGAAGTTACACTTTTTCACTGCCGTCAGATTCTTAAATCCTGATGTATTCCAGCTAAAAGATATATCGTAGATGGTTTACTGCTTATCAACAAGCTCCTAAAACCTGAATCCTATGAAAGATATATGAAGCTATTGGAATTCGAAGAATTCATGGACGCTACCAAAGATCTGATTAAGAAATTCTTTAATGCCTAAAACAAGGTTAACATCAGAAATCTTCCAATAACTCATTTTTTATATTTCTTCTTTAAACGAAAATCACTGATATCTTTTTAAATACACCAATGGTACAAATGAAATTTTACTGTATACTACGTATATACCTCTATATATTTACAAATGATATTTCATATTTGAAATATACTATACCAGCGGGTGACCGAGCTCCGCTCGGAGAAAACAGGTATCGAAGCTAACTCGAAGATTTAAATTTTCAATTGTGATTTATCAAAACAATACATGCCATAAGAAAATTTGTGAAACCATTGGTGAAAAGATAACCGGTTAAAGTGCACCATTGTAAACTATTCTAAACAAAGTTAGAGTTTGGAAAGGGAACTATTCTATACAAAGGTAAAGTAAAGGTAAAGATTAAAGTGTGTTGAAGTTCAATATTTTTGACAAATTTAGTTAGAAAAACCAAACATATATACATACATAAGAAACATATTATAAACCTATAACAGCCTAAACATAAAACTTTATTAGTTCGCCATATTGGCTATAGATGGCAGCACGTTACCACTTGAAAATTTAAGTAGCCATTATGGCGAACTAATAAAGTTTGAAAATATCCTATCTGTAACTCCGAACTGCTCGACCGTAGCGCTTCAAAACTGGCGCCAATCGATTCCTCGTGGCCAAAAACCCCAGACCCCCAAGTTTACCGGAGTTTATTAATTCTGGGGCGATTTTCGACTTGGCAACCATTCCTCGTATTATAGTATTAGATATTAATTGTACTGTAAAAGTACAATGAAATGTACAATTATATACTGTACCGCTACAATAGTATAATAGCATTGGTACAATTATATCATTAGAGACTTTTTTGAGAAAAAATAAAGCATGGGTAGTTGAAATTCTTACAAGTACAACATTAATTTCTCCTCTAGACTATATTACAGATGATGTTTATTTTGTTGAGTGTTATCTGAATGTTATCGCCCTTTGTTTTATTTTTTAATATTTACTTACTTCCTATGTATCTTTCTGCTTGTTTACAAATGAATTAAGAACATTTAAGTTCGTCATAGTTAATAATAGTAAACAGTTACCTTTAATTCAGTGTTATCAGGTGGTTCGGGTGGGGAAATTTCACTGTTTAAGTCGAAATGTTTCTCTGTCTTTTTCTTCTTTTGGCCTGATGAATTCGAGGACTTCAGGGATGATTTCTTCTTAATGCTTACAGTTTCACTATTCTGCAACTTTTTTTCATCGCAAGAATTAATTTCCTTTTCCCCATTGTACTTCTTCAAGGCGTCCACTTCAAAAGGAGCATCCAAATCCACATCTTGTCTCAACTTCTGAAGAGCATCGGCGGGACTGTTGTACCTTCGAGGGTTCTTCAACTCATTGTTGTCACGAATTTCTATTGTACCATTGCTTCCTTCAACTAAGACCGTTGAAGTGAAAGACTGCAGGATTGAAGGCTTTACTCTAGATCTGGGTCCAGCCGGGCAGTTAGGGTTCGCTACTGTCTGAGGTTCCTCCTTTCCACTCGTTGGACTCATGGACATCAACTCCTCTAGGCGGGACATCATGGACACTGTTGATTTCGACCGGACAATTCCATTTACATCGTTCCCTCTGGTTTTAACGACATACTCTCTTGGGTCACTGGCGGTGGATATTCTTTTGTGCAAATCGGACATTGGCTCTTTCTCGCATTTCTTCACCCTAAGAAGTTTCGGGATCATGTTCAGGAAGTCTCCCAGAGAACGAGACTTCTTTCCAGTATCAGGGTCTGCAGGTAAGCATGAAGCACATACGCGCAACTCGCAATTCGCAAACTCAGTTGTAGGAGTGCCGCACTTGTTACAGGTTTCATAACCTTCCAGACCTCGAAGCTCTATAGGTATGTCATCCTCTGTAGTAGGATCTGGATATTCGGAATCGAGACTACCCTGAAACATGAAAGTTTAAAAAAAATCAAATAAAAATAAATGAAGTTTATTTTTTTTAATTTAAATTTTTACTGAGGTTATTATTTTTATTATTTGATTTTTATTAGGTTATTATTTTTATTATTTGATTTTTATTAGGTTATTATTTTTTTTTGAAGTTTAACTAATTAGCTCCATATCATCTTTCAAATTCTGCCTTTTACTAGAATAACTAAATAGTAGGAGCTGTTGATAATTAGTCGACTTTTAGGAAGTATTAATCAATAGGAACATTAATTTAAAAGGAGGGGGAGATAGAACTTAATATAAAAATGAAACAGTTTTCGATATGGAGGCAGAATATACCCTTCAATAAAGGCGGATTAATGTCGGTCAGCCATACTTTTTTTCCATTGTATTCCAAATTTAAATAAATGTAAATTAATAATTTATGTATGATTTTTAAAGAATTTAAAAATAAGAGAAAGATAAAATAAAGAACTAATAATAATAAAGACTGGTATTTTTTATTTCCTTTAAATTAATCGGAAAGAGCAATATTTGATTAAAAGAATTTTCATTAAACATTATTTTGATTAATTTGTCCGTAATTGCAGTTCATTAATGGAATCATAATTTAATCAGGTTATGGCATTAAAGTCAAACGTTTTAATGAATTTATGGTATTATTATTGTTATCATAATTCTGATTAAGGTGCTTAAGCATTTGTGCATTTTGCAATTACAACAGAAACTGGAAACTTCATTTAGCAGCCAGTCAGTAAATCTATTTTAACTGGTAAAAAAGCTGTAGAAAATATATATAAAAATTAAAAATAAGTCAATATATTTACTATAAACAGTCATTAGAATTTTTTCCCAAAACTTTCAACTCACCTGTTGACAGAATTCCTTTCTTGGCGATCCAGAATCAGAATCCTTGTTATATTTCCCGAATTCCATACTCTCTGACACACACGGTTTTCTGCACGATCTGTAGAAGTAAGGCCTGGTAGGCGATTTCTTAGAGAAGGTATCATACGGCGAATCAGTCGTTGCCGAGCTGGACAGCCTCTGGAAAGCTCTCCTGACGAAGCTGTAGCAAGTTTCATTGGGACTGGACAGCTCCGAGCTGCTTTGGCTACTCGTGCCCGCTGTCCTCCTGCAGTGTATCGCACTGTCCGCACTCCGGTACCGACCCCGGCCGTTCCTGTACTTCTGTCTCTTTCTGTTGACAGCCGCCGAGTGCTGTTCGCTGTCGGAAATGTGCGAGTAGGCGTGGTAAACTAAAACGTCATCATCACTTGTTGTAGCACTGGTGAGCTCACGTTCGACCGACGATCC
>JAPMOQ010028112.1:18539-35384 GCA_026543055.1 Argiope trifasciata | reverse complement strand
CACAGAACTAAATATATTATTAGAAGTAAAAAATGAACTTAATTTGATTTGTTATTTTTAATATGCTAATATACCATTTTTTTCTCTAGTAGCTTATGTGAATCATACAGTAATTATTACATCATTATTATTTTACTTAGTTAATTTATGTAATAATCCAATATATCCAGTTTTTTATTGAAAACTTTGTTAATGGACAATAACAATTATAGTGTTTAATTATAATAATTCCTTAAATGTATGTGATTGTAATACTTGTTATGGAGGTATGCTAGCAAGAAATAATTTCGTCGATACTTCACTATCTGAGATCAATGGACTTAAACCATATTAATTATAAAATTTATTACCATTAATACTCATAATAAAGGAACAATTACAACGGACGTAAAAGTAGAACGGGTAAAATGAGGTTTTTATCTAACAGGATGTAGAGGCGACGCTATACATTGAATCAAGAAATGTTGAATGGTACAACCAATACTATTAATGCGTTTATTTATCAAACTATAAACTAATTTAGAAGAAAAGTGTTAAAACACTGACATAATGATTTAACCAAGAGTTTTCTTCACAGTACTTCCTCTCATATTCTCTTATAAAGGTGTTGTCTCAGTGAGTGCATAGTTCGGCATTGGCATACGAAATATTAACCTTTATTTCGTATGCAAATGAGTAAGGCAATGTCTTCCCAAAACTTTATGTCGTATTCTCTAATTATGATGTTATCTCAGAGAATGCATAGTTTGGCATTGGCATACGAAATATTAACCTTTATTTCGTATGCCAATGATATATTCGTTCCTTTACTATGAGAGTTAATGGTAATCTATATTTATTACCATTAACACTCATAATAAAGGAACAAGTACTAGTAATGTAAAAGTACTCCGTAAAAGTAGAACTTGTAAAGTGATGTTTTTATCTAACAGGATGTAGGGGCGGCATTATACATTGAACCAGGATATGTCAGTGGTATAACCAATATTATTAATGCGTTTATTTATCAAACTATAAACTAATTTAGAAGAATAGTGTAAAACATTAAGATAATGATTTAACCAGCATGAGTTGTCTTCACAATACTGTATCTGATATTCTCTAATAAAGGAGTTAACTCAGAGAATGCATAGTACGGCATTGGCATACGAAATATTAACATGTAGCATTTAGCATTTTCATTGAATCTATTGCTATCATTGGCGAATTGTTTGGGGATTAATCTCTCGCATGTCGTCAATAGTACTCTAAAATCGAATTTGAGTTTTAGACTCATTTTGTTCCCAACATCATTAAAACAAATATTTGACACAGACCTACACTTGTAGTCACAAAATCCCATACAAAATTTGATATATTTAAGTTATTGCGGTTTCACAATTCTGATCTCTAAACCAACTTTTGGTTAGATTTAACTCAAAATCTGATAGATGTCTTTCACCAGAGATGTTAAATCTGTACAGCTATCGTGTTAACGTATATTCGTATATAACTGATCGATAGAGTTCTTTCGAAGAAATTTTGCTCAAGATTTGATAGAAATCTATACATTTAGCGCAAAGATTGTATACCAAATTTCATTTGTGCATCTTTAAACGGTTTTGAGTTATCTTTTTCAAAAACAGAAATACGGTCTGACAAACAGACATTTAACCAAAATGTTTTTTTTTCAAACTCAGGGACATCTAAAACATAGAAATTACCAAAATCTGGAGTCCAAATTTGTTTGACGGTTACAATGTTTCTTATTAAATACGACAAATAAAAATGTCTGCGATTTTCTATAATTGGGGTTGAGACAAAATCTTGATGTAATCAGTATGTATAAAACTTATATCAGGCTTAAAGATCACATTATTATGAAAGTTAATTACATCATATACTTTACTAAAAATTTTTATTTTGCATTTGCATATTTGGTCTTTAGAATTGTTCAAAAACTACTTTAATATTCGATAGTATTAGGAGCTTCTTAACGCTATCTATCAAATTGCTATTGATTTTTGTTTGTTTAAACTAGCAAATAAAGATTAATAAAAAAGCGAATGAAACAATTTTTCTTCTTCTTATAAATACGATGAAAACCGAACATAAGAATAAATTTCATTATTTCTTAAAAATACTTTTATTTTATTTCTGTAGTTTCCAGAATTAATCTTCTTAACCGTCTACAGGTATTCTCACTAAACATCCCGTAATTCGCCGGCATCCGAATTTTGTGCAGTCATTTCACGAAATTGAAATATAATCTATTTATAGCGGCTTCTTAAAAAGGCGCCAGGGACTTTTTATAAGACCTTGAAATGGTATTACCTCGCATATTTTATTAATCTTCATACTAGTAATTCAATCGCCAAGAAAAGACAGGCCTCAAGTTTGTGATGATAGAAAATAATAATAAAAAAAATGACGAAAGAAAAGTCTGTAGGAAAAGTAAAGAAAATTTATTGAACATAGAGTCTCGAATTGCTTGAAATAAAAGCTTTTTCCAAGATTCCTTTTTCCGCATCATCCAGTAAATTTATTTTCTTCCTTTTTTGAGATTCTATTAAAAGAATTCGGAAAAGAATTATTAGATCACTGTAGGTCGATTCTTGCCCTATTTTTTAGTCTAGACATCTGATTACTTTAAAAAAAAAAAGAACGATTTAGTTTTTCGTTTAATTAAAAGTCTGCCGTTGCAGATACTTCTATTTTTATCTTAGAGGAAAATTTGTTTATTCTACAAGAAAATATTTTCATAACATTTAAAATTAATTTGGCACCACATTTACATTCTAAAAGCAGTCACTGGTAATAAATTCAGCTTATAAATCAAATTCAATCACAGAAATGATGTAGCAATTAAGAGTAGACTTTGGATTTTTCCCGGACGAATGGGTTGAAACAATAATAAAAAAATAAATGAACTTACATGTATAGATAAAAAAAATAGGAACACCCATTGAAAAATGAGTCATCCTTCAACCGTTCAATAAAAGGCTGGCTCGTGTGCAACAGTGTACCTCCTAGTTTACAGTGTGAAAGTTGCATGGGGAAATTCTATGCTAGCAAAGCGTGATTATGTTCGACCTCTTTGACTTGAAAAAAGAAATAATAATTGGAGCTAGCCTCGCTGGAACGTCCGTGTTCAGAACAACCATTCCTGTGGGTATTTCTAGGAACACTATACCAAGAGTTATAACAGCCTACACAAACCTGGTTGAGGTATCATCTGCGACGCCCAACAAAGGGGAAAAATCGAAGGTGAACGACCATGATAGACGGGTATTGAAGAGGATAGTCACCCAAAATAGTATGACCAAACTGCCGTTTATAACATGAGAGATGAATATTGAGCTTCAGAATGACACATCCTTGAAAACTTTTCAACGAGAGTTGTATACTTTGAACATTTATGCCAGAGTAACTATTCCAAAACCATTAGTTTCTGCGTGAAATGCTATGAAGAGGCTATAGTGGCATCGAGGCCACCTAAACTGGGTACAACTACAATGAGAATAAGTCATCTGGTCATCTGGTCTGGTGAATCCTCATTTATATTATTACAGACCACCGGACGTGTGTTCATTTTGCGAACGCCGGCAGAAGCATTTCATGCTGACTACTTAGTTATAACTTATAAATATCGAGAGGCCTCTGTGATGGTGTGGGGACCATGTATTTCCGTCAAGGCCTTTCGTTGTCTTGAGGGAAGGATTACAGACGATTATTATTGATGCATTCTCGCACATCATTTTTACTCTCTGCTTCACAATCTCATTCCGGAAGAACGTTCTGTGTTCCAAAATGACAATGATCCTATTTGCAGGCCTCGCTGTGTTCAAACATGATTACATGAGCATAATGATGAAGTGGAACATCTGCCCTAGCGTCCTCAGTCTCCTGATCTCAAAATCATTGAGTCTTTGTGAGTTTTTTTAGAGAACGTGCTAGGTTTCCTCTTCTATGCACACTACAACTCGAGACAGCCCTACAAGAGGAATGAGTACCAATGCCGATGAAATTTGCAACCTTTAACTGTCAATCCCACGTCAAATGTAAAGTGTCATTCAGGAAAAGATGTTCCAACCCCTTACAAATTAAGCATTTCATATTTTCACATGTGGTCTTATTATTTTGTCCCATACTTGTGTCTCAACTAGTAACACGTTCATAACGTTTCCCTCCTATTGAAACTTGAAAAAAAACATAAAAAATATTAATATACATTTAAAATAAATAAAACTGTAGAAAATAAAATTTTATACAACTTTTTTTGATAATTAATAAAAAATGAAGTTATTTAATTTATCAAAGCAACAGATTTAACAATAGTACACTCCCAATTTTTCAGTTCGTGACTATCCGGTTTACATAATATTCTGTCTAACTGTCTTTTATCTTAATTAAATGAGGAAGGCAAGACATTGGAAGCGTGGGTCTCTTACGTTCCTTTTACGTGTCGTGTGCAAAATAGCAACATACAAGTCCACGACAGGAAAAGAGCAGCCTTCAGCTCGTTGTTCATTGTTTCGTCAGTGTGTAACGGACCTCAGTCTTTGCTCTATTCCCAATTGTAACTACGTAAAACGTGCAGTATTCATAAATAATTTTTGGTGTGCTTTATTAAGTATAACACAGAGAAGATTACAAAATGGTGTTAAAATGTGAGCAATTAATATATGTTTCCGAGCTGATGGCAATGTTTAACTCAGAATTTGATTGAGTTTAGGTAATTGCAGAAATTATTCCTGATTCCTATATACATTGTTGTGGCCTGTAAGGAACTTCTTAACCCTACAAGCCAAGACAGATTATCCCGAGTTATCTCGGGTTCATATACATTGCAGTTGATTATTATCCCGAGAAAACTCGAGTGAAGCAGAATTAGCCAGTACGATTTGTTTTATCATGGTTTCACTCGTCCTGGAGGAAATGAAAGAAAATATACAGTTTGATAGGCAATTTGCCAAGTTCTGTTGGTTTCAAGGTTCTTTTGGCGCGACTGATCACGTGTTTACCCTATTGCATAGTATATGATAGCTGGTTGATTAGTAATGAATAAAAAAAGATAGTTGCGTTGAAAAAAAGTAAAATAATGGCGATGATGCAAGGAGCGAAAGCGATGATTTTCGGATAGCGATTATGAAGATTGTGATTCCTGCTACTGAAAAAAAATCGAATCCAACGATACAGTGTACTCTGTGTTAATTACAGAGGAATAAAAAATTGCAGAGGTAAACCATTAAGAAAAGAGGCCAGATACAAGCGTACAGAATGTCAAGTATCACTTTGTGTTGTCCCTTGTTTCAAAAACTATCATACAAAGATATTTCACTTTTTTTTCATTCGCCCGTGATAACTCGTGATAGCAAACTAATATTAATACTAAATGCTTTTCCACCCACAAGAAATTTAAAAATTCAACTTGAAACCTACATATTTTGCATTATTTCGTTTCCTTGTGTTTAATAATAAAATTATAAAATGTAGGGATTTTTTTACAATTTGTTTTTAAAAAAATTATTAGGGAAGCGGTTAATAAAAACAACTCCCTTCATAGAAATTTCACGTAACTGAACAAATGATAAATTAATTGACATACTTTTTACCATTATAATTAAATCATTTCTATAACGAAACCAAACAAATAATAAATTAATTGACCATTATAATTAAATTAATTGTTATAATTAATTGAATAATAAATTGACATACTTTTTACAATTATAATTAAATCATTTCTATAACTAAACTAAACAAATAATAAATTAATTGACATACTTTTTACCATTATAATTAAATCATTTCTATGTTCATGATGCCGTTTTACAAGCCGAATTTCGATGATACTGTAACACCTGGCATTGACATGAGTCAAATAAAAATTCTCGTAAAATCTGAAACTTTCACAGCTGTTACTACACGCTTTATGGAAGCTAACCAGATAATTGAACCTTCTACACGTGCATCGGCTCTAGACAGTGTCTGAGTAAAGAGAACAGCATGAGATTTGATCATTGTCTACCACGTTCAAGGAAAGTGAGAGAAAAACACTTTGCGGTTCGGAGTAGACATTCTGACGGCAAAAGGTCGTTATTGCTAGGAATTAAATGGATTTCTTACCTTCACTGCTGCTTTTAACAGGCTCGTGCCAAGGTACCAAAACGTCTTGTGATTCAAACTGAAATGAAGCAAGAAGATATTTTTTATAATAAAAAACAGATTTCATCAATAACAAATCTTATAGTATACACTACTTAAATTATCTATATAATTAAAAATAATATTTGTTTGTATGTCTTTTATGCGCTGCTGTACCGCTCATCCAATTCCGATAAAACGTTGAACACATATTACTTGGATTTACGCAAAAGTTATAGACATAATACATTAATAATAGTATACACTACTTAAATCATCAATATAAATAAAAGCGAACGTTTGCCTGTATGTCTTTTATGCGCTGCTGTACCGCTCATCCAATTCCGATAAAACGTTGAACACATATTACTTGGATTTACGCAAAAGTTATATACATAATACATTTGTTGGAAAACGTGAGTCAGCAGATTCATATGTTATAACCTTGGCGCCCACGCGCTCTGCTGACGTCAGTAGATATTCCTTCCGCCAGATCATCAGATGCTTGAGAGATTTTGTGTGAGACCGACGTATCGTTAAACGTCGGAAGATGGCCGAATTAATGATCATGTAAGCGCGTTGTAAATAATACATGTATATATTATTCATAATCATATTATGTCTGTGCCCTAGAAGAAAATAAAAAAGGATTATACCAAAACTGCACTCTTTTTCTTCAAACCTTATTTACAGAGATGTTTTTATCGATGAACCCGTGGCAGCAAAGGTAAGAAATTATTTACCTTTTATTTTATTGATTTTGGATTAGAAACTCAAAATCTGGCATCCCCTGCCTTGATATTCTTATTTGAGATTGAGAGTGCATTTATAAGATTGAAAAATTTTCGCAAACATACTTGCGTAATTTT
Source organism: Argiope trifasciata (assembly GCA_026543055.1). NCBI lineage: Eukaryota > Metazoa > Arthropoda > Arachnida > Araneae > Araneidae > Argiope > Argiope trifasciata. Next base: position 28,389 of record JAPMOQ010028112.1, on the reverse strand, counting down.
CTAATTTGAGATGGATATAGACGCCATTAAAAAGTTAAGAGCTCCTTTAAGGACAGCTCTTACGAGAGTGCTGAATAAAGCATCAGAATTACTAGAGAAAAAAATTGAGGATACAGATATTCTTGCGGCACAGATTGTTCTTATAGAACAAAAATACAAAGACCTTAAAGATTTAGATTCTAAAATTTTAAATATTATGCAAGAGGATAAAACATGTACACAGCAAACGTTTGATAAAGAATACGTAGTTATCATAGATTATGAAGAGAAATATTTGGAAACAAAAACGAAACTAGAAAGGCGTCTGAATTTACTTGAAAAACCAAAACGCGAAGAAAATATAACGAAGGACACTTCCAACAATTGCATAAATGGTAATAGAAAAATAAAGTTACCAGAAATTGTATTAAGCCAGTTTAATGGCAACTTAAAGGAATTTCTTCCATGGTGGGGACAATTTAAAAAAATCCACGAAGACCCCGAAATAGTGGATGATGACAAATTTCAATACCTATTGCAAGCGACAGTAAAAAACTCGCCGGCCAGAATGCTTGTTGAATCTTTTCCCCCATCTGGTAGAAATTACGATGAAGCCATGACAGCTCTTAAGCAGCGTTTTGGAAGAGACGATTTATTGATAGAAGTCTACGTTAGAGAGTTACTTTCAGTTGTAATAAATAACGCTAACCCTCAAGGCCAAAAGTATTCACTAGTGAAACTCTATGATACTTTAGAGGGCCAATTAAGGTCGCTGAAAACGTTAGGAGTAGCTAAAGATGATTTTTCTGCTGTTTTACTTTTCCCTCTATTAGAATCCTGCCTCCCCCCTGATCTACTAAGAATTTATGAGCGCACTCAACGCGAATTAACTGCAGAATCTACAGGAAATGATAGGCTAGCACATTTGTTAAATTTTCTTAAACAAGAAATAGAATCCGAACAGAAATTAGTTATTGCCCGTTCCTCTTTCGACTTAGATAACCATAACAAAAAACCTATTAGTCATTCGCGAGAAAATAATCCAAGGTCCAGACCATCAGCCACTGATTTAATTAACAACTCTACTAGACGAAACACTTATTCGGCTGAATCGAAGTATAAGGAATGTGCTTTTTGCGATAAGTCGCATTTAAACCAAGAGGATTGTAGGTTCGCGAAGAGTTTAACATTCGAGAAAAAGAAGGAAATACTTTTAAATCGCGGAGTCTGTTTCCGATGTTTAAAATCTAAACCTAGACATATCGCGCGTTTTTGTAAGCATACATTGAATTGTTCAATATGTAAAGGGAATCATTTGCCTATAATGTGTAAAGGTAATGATGAGTTTTCGGAAAATAAAAATAAGGAAAGGAAGTCGGAAGATAAAATTGTTGCGGAGAGTTCTTTAACTAATAAAACATGCATGCGGCAAGTTTATTTACAAACATTAGTGGTTAAAATTCGCGGAAAGGATAAAACTAGAAACATTCGTGTATTAATTGACAGCGGGTCAGAAAGGTCATACATGTCAAAATATGCAGCAGAAAGTATGGATTATGAAGTAATTAATGAGGAATCTATTTTACATTCTTTATTTGGGGGTTTAGAAAAGTCTGAGAGCCATAAAAAATATTTGGTTCATTTAAGTAATGTAGATAACAGTTACCATTGTAATTTTGAAGTGTTAGATCAGGAAACAATTTGTTCCAATATTTCGAGAATAAATTTGTTCCCCTATGTAAAAGATCTTAAATCTAAGAAGATATTTTTAACTGATGTATCGCATACTTCTGATGATCAATTATTGTATAAATCATCCCCTTTAGAGATTCATTTGCTAATTGGGGCAGATGTTGCAGGTAAGCTGTTAACTGGGAGAGTAGAGAAGCTTAGTTCAGGGTTAGTATGTGTAGGAACTAAGTTAGGTTGGACGTTGATGGGAAAGACGAATGAAAGAGAAAAACATGACAGCACCAATACTGTTCTATCCTGTCACGTTAATGACGTAAACATTTCTGATTTATGGCGATTAGATACACTTGGAATTTGTGAACCGAGTCAAAATAAAACTCGCGAAGAAATAGAATTAGCGGCTAAAGAACATTTTTCCCAAACTGTTAGTAGAAACAAAGAAGGGAGGTATCAAGTGCGTTTGCCTTGGGTGGAGGGTCATCCCCCATTAACGAATTGTAAGGACATTTCCGAAAAGAGACTTGTTAATTGTATTAAATCTCTTAACAAATTGGGGAAAATTAAGGAATATGAAACCATTTTTGATGACTGGTTAGATGAGGGTATTACTGAGGAAGTATCTAGCTCAGAACCTGAACATTATTTACCTCACCGTCCTGTTTTTAAAGAAAACTCTACGACAAAGATTAGGCCAGTCTTCGATGGCTCTGCCAGAGATAAAAATTCACCATCAATTAATGATTGTTTAGAAAAGGGGCCCAATTTGGTAGAGCTAATTCCCTCTCTCCTAAATAGATTCAGAATAGGAAAATACGGAGTTATTGCCGATATTGAAAAAGCATTTTTGCAGATTGAGCTCCATGAACAGGATAGGCCTTATTTAAAATTTTTGTGGTGGCAGGAAGGGAAAAAAGAGCAGTTGAGAATCTTTCAGCATAGGAGAGTTGTTTTTGGAATAACCTCCAGCCCTTTTCTACTTGGAGCCACTCTTGAATTTCATTTGAAAAATGCTCCCCCTGTCTACAAAGAAACAGCCCTAAAACTTCTGAAATCATTTTATGTGGACAATTGTGTCCATAGTGTGGACAGTAAAGAAGAACTGATAAAGTTCATTGAAGAGTCACAGGAAATACTTGGCCCAGCAAAATTTAATTTGCGAGGGTGGGAGCATACCCCTTTTGAAGAATCTGATTTAATAGAAGAGAAATCCGTTTCAGTGTTAGGCTTAAAATGGAAAATAAAAAGTGACTCTCTAACTGTTGACTTACGAGATTTAGATTCCACCATAGAAGATAAACCTTTAACAAAAAGAATCATTTTATCGATTGTGCATAAAATATTTGACCTAATTGGATTTACCTGTCCGTCCACATTAATGCCAAAATTTCTACTACAGGAATGTTGGAAATTAAAAATAAGTTGGGATACTGAATTGCCATCTTACATAGCAAATAAATTTTTGAAGTGGAAAAATCAACTGAAATTTTTAAATGATATTTATATTCCTAGAAATCTAGATAAAAATGAAGCACTTAGAAATATAACTTTGCATGTATTTTGCGATGCTTCGGAGAAATCGTACGCTACGTGTATTTTTCTCAGGAGTGAAAGTGACGATTCAGTTCATTGTAATTTGATACAAGCTAGATCAAGAGTCGCCCCTCTTAAATCAATTACGATATCTAGACTTGAACTGTTGGCCTGTAATATAGGTGCTCGACTATGTCAATCCGTGAAAGAGAGCTTGGGATTAGAAGACGTTGCAACACGATATTGGTCTGATTCTAGTAACGCACTTTACTGGATTAAAAAGAACGAAAACTGGGCTACATTTGTTTTCAATCGTGTAAAAGAAATTCGTCTTTTAAGCAACCCAGACGATTGGAATCATATATCCGGACAAATGAACCCAGCAGATTTACCATCTAGAGGTTGTGATTTTAAAGACCTAGCCAAATCCAACTGGTGGTTAGGACCTCCTTGGTTAAAAGAATCCCCTGAAAATTGGCCCAAAACAAATATTTTTCCAGATGAAAATATTATAAATGGTGAAAAACGTAAAACAATTGTTAGCATTACGAATACAGTAAAGGAGTCTAAAATTTACGACATTTTCTCTTCTTATCCTAAACTTCTTCTAGTTATGTCCTGGATTTACAGATTTTTCAATAACTGTAAGGTAGAAAAGAACAATAGAAAATTAGGAAGCATAACATTGGAAGAAAGAAACCTAGCAGAACTTTCATTGTTAAAGTTAGTACAACAAGAATCTTTCACTGGACCTCAAGATAAGCGTCTACAAAAATTCCAGTTATTAGAAGATGAATATGGACTTTTGCGAATTAAGACAAGACTCTCATTAAAGGAAGATTTAAAGAACTTTAAATTTCCTATCGTGTTACCCAGTGAACATTCGTTAGTTGAAAAACTTGTTCGCTGGAAACACTGTTCTCTAGGCCATGCAGGTGTTCAAATAGTGATGAGCAACCTCAGAGAAGAATTCTGGATTCTGAAATACAGAAAGACTGTCCGTAAAGTTGTCAAGAACTGTGTTACTTGCAAGAGATTTGACGCACGACCAATAGAAACTCCAACAGCTCCATTGCCAATTGACCGTCTCAGAGCTGCTTCTGTCTTCGAAATTACAGGAGTAGATTTCGCCGGTCCTCTTTATTTAAAGAATAATCAGAAGTCCTGGATTGTCATCTATACCTGTGCAGTATATCGAGCCATACATCTAGAGCTGACCACTTCACTATCAACAGAAAGTTTTCTTCAATCGTTCAGAAGATTTGTGGCTCGTCGAGGAAGACCCACGATTGTATATTCAGATAATGGCACAAACTTCGTAGGTGCAAACAACCTAATCAAAAAGATCAATTGGAGTAAGTTAGCTCAATACAGTACAGTCAACAAGATAGACTGGAAATTCATCCCTCCGTCTGCTCCATGGTGGGGTGGGTTTTGGGAACGCTTGATCGGGATGGTCAAGCGAATACTACGTAAAGTTCTAGGTCAGACGTCCCTCAACTTCGAAGAACTGACTACCATCATGTGTGACTGTGAAAGTGTCATCAATAGTCGACCACTCACTTATATAAGTGATGATCCTAATGATCTAGAACCTCTCACTCCTTGTATGTTTTTGCAGGAAGTTAAAGAAATCGGTACACCTGAACTAGATCTTCTGGACTCTAAAGCCCTGAATAAAAGATTTATTTATCGACAAAAAATTCGAAGTGATCTGAGAAAACGTTTTCGCTCAGAATATTTGGGACAGTTGAGACAATATGAGAAAAAGACACGAATCTCACCATCCATCGAATTAGGCGAAGTTGTCTTGATATCCTCTGACAACGTAAAAAGAATGGACTGGCCATTAGGTAAAGTCATCGAAATCTTCAAATCGCCCGATGGACATATCAGACTTGTGAAACTGAAAACCAAAGGTGGAGAAGTCCTACGTCCAACGTTGAGACTGTATCCTTTAGAAATTAGTGAATCTCAAAAAGAACTGTTACAACCTGTGAGACAGTGTGAAACACGAGAGAATAACTTTCCTTGTGATGATTCCTGCACACCTAAAAGTGATTCTCATGATAAAACTGAACTTGATGAACCAACTTCTAGGTATGGTAGAAGATTAAAAAATGTAAAGAGACTCATGTTATAAACTTTTTTTAGAACTGAACTTTTTCTTTTTTAGAAGAACTCTTTTTAGAACTGAACTTTTACATTATACACATTTATAGATTATAATTGAAAAACATTCAATACTAAATAACTAATTTTGAATAATACTTTGGTTTATCGTGATTATTGCAAATATTTTGTTACTTTGATATATTCTCTTTATTGTAATATTTTCTTGATTTATGTTCGCTATTTTTACACATATTGTTAATTCATTTATTTTGATATATGTATTTTAGTAACAGAAATTTTTCTTGTTAATTTGAAATTTGAATTTGTTATTTGAATTAATTTGAATTTATGTTTGAGTTTCCTGTAATTGAAACTCAAAGGTGGGAGGATGTTGGAAAACTGAGTCAGCAGATTCATATGTTATAACCTTGGCGCCCACGCGCTCTGCTGACGTCAGTAGATATTCCTTCCGCCAGATCTTCAGATGCTTGAGAGATTTTGTGTGAGACCGACGTATCGTTAAACGTCGGAAGATGGCCGAATTAATGATCATATAAGCGCGTTGTAAATAGTGCATGTATATATTATTCATTATCATATTATGTCTGTGCCCTAGAAGAAATAAAAAAGGGATTATACCGAAGCTGCACTCTTTTTCTTCAAACCTTATTTACAGAGATGTTTTTATCGATGAACCCGTGGCAGCAAAGGTAAGAAATTATTTACCTTTTATTTTATTGATTTTGGATTAGAAACTCAAAAATATGAAATCTGAAGTATATTCATAGCTTATTAATCCGAAGTGTTATTCCTCGTCTAAAGACATTCTAATTTCAAATTACCCTTTCCTGGTTTCAAGGCACCTTAATTTCAATAGTTGAAACAAAAAAATCTATGTCTCTGAAATGTTTTAAGAATCGCCATATAATGCAAATATGCTTAATAAGAGTTAAAGAACTTTGTAAAAAGAATTTTTCTTAAATAGAGGAAAAAAGAAAAATATATTTCAAAATTTATTTATTTCTTGAAAAATAATTTTTATCAAATTGGAACAAGATTTATGTTGAAGAAACTGTTTCTAATACGAATGATTTTTATTACGCTATAGTTTCTAATGCTAAATACCTTTAATAAATGCCTTTTTTTTTTTTCAAAAAATAAATTAATTCAGTAATTGAAACTTTTTCTATTTAAAAAAAATAAATTATGTAGGACTTTTTGTGAAGTAGTGCTGCTTTAAGCTACTAGCTTTTAGTTGGTATATCTCTAAAAACTTATTTATTCAATTCTGAACAGTTCCGCCAGTAGAAAGACCTTCATTTAAAAATTATAATTGATATTTTTTGACTAATTCGAAATTATTTTACTTGTGCTTTTAGGCTCTCGTAATTGTTTAAAATTATCGAAGATTAAAGTGTTTAGCATAACACCGTTTTATATGTAGGGCTACCTTAACAACTTAATGCTCCCTAGTCTAAAGTAATACCCCAACAGAACTGAAATAAGAATTTTAAAGCCATATAACAATATTATTGATATAATAAATTATAAAAGAGGAGAAAAAAAATTAAAATGTCGAAATTCTCCTATTTCTATTTTACAACTTTTGCATTTCTGTGATTTTTTCCTGAAACTGATGGATAAATAAAGAAAAAATGACAAAATAAGTCTCATTACTCACATTTTTCAATCATGCTTTCAGAGTAATTTAGGAGCTTGGGATGTTTTCCGAATAATTTAGGTTACCCCTATGTTTTCAGTGTTTTCTCAAGGCTTCAAACTTTTTTAATGGTATTTAAAAAATATTTAATGGAAATATTTTTTTTATTTTCTTAAAAGAAGGTCATTTATTTGAGTTTCATTAAAATAAAGCAAGTATTACTTGAATTTTGTGACATATTTACATCTTTCTTAAAAATATTAATTTTTTTTTCATACTTTAAGCCTCATTTGGATGTAAATGGAGCTTAAAGTATGAAGATATCATTCTAAAATGTCATTGAAGAACTGAATCTGATTCATACATATTAATTTTCGGTGGTTTCATTGTTTAGTATTTTCTCTCTGATTTATTGTAATTATTTTAGACATGATATACATTTTTATGCAGAATAACAATATTAGTAGTTGTTTAGTTTAGTAATTATATAGATATATGTGTGTGTGTTATTTTTTGTCATTATTTGCCTTAAGTCATTAACCAGTTTAATCCAGTTTTAAACAATCCCCTCTATTAGTCTCTCTCTCTCTCTCTCTCTCTCTCTCTCTCTCTCTCTCTCTCTCTCTCTCTCTCTCTCTCTCTCTATCTATCTATCTATCTATCTATCTATCTATCTATCTATCTATCTATCTATATCTATCTATCTATCTATCTATCTATCTATCTATCTATCTATCTATCTATCTATCTATCTATCTATCTATCTATCTGTCTGTCTGTCTGTCTGTCTGTCTGTCTGTCTGTCTGTCTGTCTATGCCCATGCCCATGCCCATGTCCATGTCCATGTCCATGTCCATGTCTATATATATATATATATATATATATAAACATAAACAAAAGTAAGCTAAGCAAAAAGGGAACACAACCGAATCAAAACTATAACTAATAGAAAAAGAATCTAGCCTGAAAACTTCGTCAAGGGCCACTTTCAAGCAAGGATTCAAAATAAGGGGTTTTTTCTGTGAGGCAACGGTGGTCAAAAATATTGACACCTCGTAACCCGAAAACAAGGACTAGGGAATGGGTTTTGATTGTTTTAATAATTTCATGATTGTGTATATATATATATATATATATATATATATAATATGTGTGTGTGGTATGTGTGTACATATAATTTATATAATTTTTCAATCAGATGGCAGTGAACGTAGTGAAAACACTTTTCATTTTCAAGTTCGCTTTAATTCATTTCGAGAAGGCATAATTGTTTACAAGAAGGCGCGGGCTCAGACACGTCCAGCCACAGCTTGGTATGAAAGTAGAAGGGGGAAGAGACAGAAATTAACTATCCCTCGTCTTATATACCATATTTTGATAGGGAAAATATTCCTTCGCAGAGCTTATACAATATTAAGATTCTGAAAGGGACTTCTGAAGTACACGTCGAAATAAGGAAGAAAAACAGGGATCTTTTAAAAAACTATTTGTTAAGTCAGCAATTTTTATCCTTTCAATCACAGCATGGAATCCGCTGACTAAAGCATTTTTATAAAGCTTCTCTAGAATGAATTAAGTAGATAAAGTGGAATCGGGTCGGGAAATAACAGGATATTTTAGAATGACTTTGGTATGGCTAAATTAAGATAAAACTTCGGAAATTAATTTGGATTTAAATTAGAGTTAAAATATCATTTCATGTTTGTATATAGGAAAGACTATTTGCAATTATAAGAAAATATATCTTTTGATTCAAAATTAAAACTAAATCAACATATTAAATTTATAGACTCCCTAAACTATAAGTCAGTTAGTTTATTAGAGGAAATGGGTCTGATTATAAATAGGTTACCTGCATTCTTTTGGAGAAAATGTAACATGCATCCGAATCAACATTTAGAAAATTTAATTCCTCTTATAAAATAATTTTATATTTTTTGAGTGTTTTTATTTTTAGATTAAAATTTTTTCTCCATATGTGAAATATTTAAATCGAAGTATTTTTCTTTCTGTATTTATTATTTAAAGTATTGTTTATTATCATGAGTTATGAAAATTTTAAGATAGTATTTATAAATTGTAACAGATGGCGCCACGGAATCATTTAAAGCATCGTAGCACTGCACTGAGTCATCGGGTTTTACCACTCTTTTATGAATGGAGAGCATCGGAAAATCGATAATTTTTGCTAGTAAGTAGCTTCTCTAAAGTTGCTTGGGGAATTCTTGAAATGAATAAATAAATAGTATCTTGATGAAATTGTTTTTCAAAGAATTACTATATTGAAAATAAAAAAATACTCTCCTCGTAGTAGCCTTATTTTAAATTCACAATTCCCTGTGTGTGTGTATATATATATATATTTAACTATAATTTATTTAATGTTGAAACATATTTAATTTTAGCAGAAACAATAAGAATTTTATCATTTAATTTAATGATATTGCTGGTACATTGCATAAATTTTTCATATGTTATATTTTTAAAATCATATGAAAATTTGTTTTTCTAACATTTAAACACATCGAACATTTTCATTAAAAAAAAATCACAATCTTTTATTGGTGATATTTTAAACATGAATGAAAATGAAGGTCTTATTAATTAAACTATTTTTTAATTAGTTTCTGCAAATTCTAATGTTTTAAAAGTCAGATCTTAATCTGTATCTGAATAAATTAAAAACAACAACAACAACTTCAGTTTACTACAGGGTTATAAATATTTTTAGAATATTTTTTAAGGATACGTTTACTTCTAAAAGATGTAATTTTTAGCAAAAATTCTTTTAATTTAGAAATTTTCTAGGAATTTTAGAATTTATTCTTATTTCTTAACTGGGTCCGTTTCTTGTTTGAAATTTCCTTTTTTTT
>JAPMOQ010028112.1:223-11822 GCA_026543055.1 Argiope trifasciata | reverse complement strand
ACAGCATATTGCTTAGATAACAAGCCCCGTCCCAAATTTCCTGTTAAATCAAAGATAAGCCCATTTATAGGTTATTCAAGGACCTCCAAAGTTTTCTACATATATTTTCCTAATGGAAACATATTTAGTATTTCAAGAAACTTTACATTCTTTGAAGACATTCATAATAAGTCTTGTAGTGCTATCAGGGAATTCTTAATCACAAACATTCTTAATGAGCCAATCAAATAGAAAAAGAAGTGACTACGACTGAAACCGGAAATCAAAATTTTGAGATCTGAAAAGGATAATAAACTTTCAGTTGAAACGAAAGAGGGCATTATTTGCCCTTCCCCCCATGTATTGCCGAGAAGTATAGAAACTGAAAAATTCTGAGTCAGCTGATTTTGTTTGTTTACGGATCCACCGTCGGAAGACCTTCATGTGTGTGTGGTGGTTGGTGCACGCATAAATCTGTTGTGGCCACAAAGTCCTCCATGCGTAGAGTAATACCACTGGGGATATTATTTCAGTGGGGATTGTTCTACGGTCCAGGTCTAAATAACGATCGGTGAATGAAATGTAGGAAGGAAGTCTGCCCCATAAAAAGGGTTGTGACACGTGAGCTGCTAAGACGTACTCTTGACCCTAGATGGCTCTACTGAAAAACAAGAGAACAAAACTTCGGCTTAAAGTCGCCGATTTAGTCAGCGGTCTTGTCGATGGCAATTGCCATCAGAAATAACAATAAAAACAGCATATTTATTGATGTAATGCTTAAAACAGCATTTTGCAGAACAGAATTCCAGCAGAGGTTATAATGCTTTAACTGGCGAAATGAAAAATATTTTGAAAAATGAAATTTTTGAACTTGTGGAAAGACCTGTTAAGAAAATTTGCATATCAAGTAGATTTGATTAAACCAATATATATAATATAGATGTCCCCTTTCTAATTAATAAAGCCCAATTTGTGGAAAGAAGCTTTAGTCAGAAACCTAAATATACAAACTGCCATTGATATTTGCATTAACTGCATACTGAATTTCAATTAGCCTTATGCCAGCTCTTTCAGTGCAATTAGGCACTGAAATTCATCAGTTCGGTACAGCAACTGGGAATTTATAGATGAATTAGATGCAAAATCGTTAATAGAGTTATGATCAGAAATGAATCAACGAATATTATTCCAAATAAATGATTGACACTCTTCATTCAAATCTGGATATTTATTTAGAGCTTCGATTCATTGACTTGGAAATTGGGAAATATTAATTACTTACTTAAAGATTTAAAATGCAAAGAATAATCAATGCTCTTTGGATGGCAGTCACTAGCTCAGCGAGTGGAAGAGTTTTGCAAAGTTCCAATCTTGTGATAGTGAATTATTTATCCGAGAGACACAAGTTTTACGACTTACTAGAGATACTTGATTCTGTTAAAGATTTTAACTATACAACTGCTCCGAAGGCTTTTGTAGATGCATCTCAAAAACCATTAACTGGAGGCTAAAATTATTATAGATTCTCAAGAGCTGAGGAACTAAAATCAAGTTTATATTACAGTCTTGTTGTTTGAATTTAGTTCAGGTTTCCAGAACGGTAGGTGAAACAGGATCATCCAAAGCGGTTTTAGATTTCTGTAATTTTTGCAACACAATTTTTAGGGTAATTGAAAATGATGGAAACAAATTCAGCGATCAAATGAATTAGATATAATGAATTGAAGTTGTCTCTTTATATTAACGATTTCTCCATCAATTATTCTAACTTGAACAGAATTCGCTAAAATTTGGAAAAAAAAATCCTGATACATGCTGCTATGATTCTTCATCGCACAATGAATTTATTGATAATGGATACTAAGGAATTATATATTAGACTATTTTCTAAGACTTAATTCCTCTGATTTCATTAATTTTTGCATTGTTAATTTCGTTATTAATTGCCTTAACTTCATCTTCTTCAGTCTCTCTTCTCAGTAAATCTTTTACATAAACATGGGAATGGTCTCCTTCAAACTTTCGCATACACTTTAATAAATTTTTCTCGCTTTTGAATAAATACGCCTTACATTGCACTGGCATACAATAGTTACGAAATATTAAATATTAACTTTTAGTGTAGAGGTAGCAATTTACTGAATTTATGAAACTTGCTTGACCGGTTTTTGAGGGTAGAAACGGAAAAGTGCTGACGAAATTTCACCGTGTAATAAGGCCTTAAGAAAGTCGACCACAACAAATCCTGTCGATACTGCTATGTTCAGTGGTGGCGGAGTGGCTGCGTAAGAGAATGTCTGAAAGAATCAACCAATCAATCAACTCTATCAGATTCTCCAAGGAATCTTATGGAGTTGATTAATCTCCATACAATTCTTTGATACTTATGGCTATCATCAGCAATAAGAATTTGACGATGCACCGTCACTATGTTGGCTGTGAAAGCTACTCGGTAGGATGTAATTTGATTTAAGTTTGACTGTTTTCAAACCGGGTTTTTAAAATAAATTTGTTACATTCAAAAACTGGTTTTTAAAGTAAGAAAATCGGTTTATAGAAATGAATTTGTCAACTTCAGTCAGTTGGAAATCAGTGTTTAAATTAAGAAAACCGGTTTATCAGAACGCCTGGATATAACTCTTCTTCAAAAAAGGAATTTATAAAATAGTTTGAATTTTAAAGGTTTGGACCGATCCATCTTGCAGCAGAAGACTTAAAGCAACGAGATGCCAATTTATCAACAAGTGAAGGTATATTAGAATTTCTGTTAAATGAACTAACATTTTTAAAGATTCAAATAAGTTTGAAATTTTATGCTTTAGAAGAATGAAATCAAGAAAGAAGACAAGTAGAATGAGCAACTCTTTTGATGTATTTGGAATATCTACAAAACATTTCAATTTTAAAGAAGAAATATAGTCAAGTAAATTCAAAAACCGAAATTATTAAGTTATTTGGAAAGATATTGTCTAGAATAATTCCAAATTCTAATATGAAAACTGATTGTGATGAAGAGCAAATCGAAAGAACTACTCATCAGAGAAATGCTTTTTAAAAGAAGCCTTGGAAAAATCATTTATAAGTTTCCTGAAGGCCCTCAAGCAAAACTTACTAATCCAAAGACGTTGAAAAGTACTGATACTGAAAGCTGAGTTTCCATTACTTGAGGCAACAAATAATCTATACTTATAAAAAAGCTCAATGTGTGTGTGTGAGTGTTGGCGCTCTACAGGCCAGGCCGTTAGACGTACAGATATCAAATTTGGCATCTGTATACCTTGGAGGTCGGAAAGGTGCACCTTGGTGCAATTTTTTCGAATTTTAATTAGAATTAGAATTAAATATTAAGTGAAATTTCAACGTTTCTCTGCTATAACTTCCGAAAATATTATCGCACAAACATGATTTTTACATCAAATTAAAGATTAAAAAATTACCTTTCTAATGGTATCAATGTTTTAACATATTACGTAAGCTTCTGTTTTTAACGAATTTTTAAAGAAATATTTTAATGATATTTTTCGACAATATATTCTGGCAAAACGGTAGAATTTAATCTGCACGCGCACGTTACGAGAGAAAGGGAAAAAATTATCTTTTTTCAATATGTTGCCATCAGATTGACAGAAGCTCAAATTAAAATAAATAAATAAATATTTCAAATTAAACATACACTGATGGAAAAAAAATCCCAACACTAGGAAGGAGCTGTGCTAGATAAACGAAGTTTGGTAGGCGTGTTTATACATCTGAAAGATGACATCGATTCAAATTTCGAGCTACGCGCGTAAGTGTGGCGCTAGTAGCGACACTATGAACATGCACATGAAGTTTGCTTTAAATAAGCGTTGTAAGGTTCGTGATCGTTATTTACAGTTGAGATTTGACGTAGTGGGTTAATGTTAGTCAAGGATGCCTCTGAGAAGACGAAGAAGCCATTATCAACAGCTCACTGAGTTTGAACGAGGTCGTGTTGTAGGGCTACGAGAAGGTGGGTTTTCTTTCCGCGATATGCTGAAAGACTTGACAGGAATGTATCCACTGTGCATGAGTATTGGCGGCAGTGGTCAAGGGAAGGTACTGCCTCAAGAAGACCAGGTTCCGGGCGTCCACGTGGTACTACTGAGAGGGAAGACCGTCGTATTCGGCGTATGGCTGTGGCTAATCGTACTGCGCCTGCAGCTGAAATTCGAGCTGCAGTTGGCACCACAGTGACACAACGAACTGTTACAAATCGGTTACTTCAAGGACAGCTCCGAACCAGACACCATGTACAGTGCATTCCCCTGACTCCAAACCACTGCCGTTTGCGACGTGAGTGGTGTCAAGCTAGAGCTCATTGGAGGACGGATCTGTTGTGTTTTCTGATGAAAGCCGGTTCTGCCTTGGTCGCAGTCAAAGCCGTTTGTTGGTTAGAAAAAGGCCATGTGAACGACTGCTAGTGACTTGTCTGCGGCCTAGACACACAGGGCCTACTCCTGGAGTTATGGTTTGGGGAGCAATTTCGTATGATAGCAGGAACACTCTCGTGGTTATCCCACGCATCCTGACTGCAAATTTGTACGTCAGTCTAGTGATACAACCTGTTGTGCTGCCATTCATGAACAGCATTCAAGGGGGTGTTTTCCAACAGGATAACGCTCTCCCTCATACCGGTGTTGTAACCCAACATGCTCTACAGAGTGTCGACATGTTGCCTTGGCCTGCTAGATCACCAGATCTTTCTCCAATCGAGCACGTATGGGACATCATTGAACGACAACTCCAGCGTCATGCACAACCAGCATTAACCGTCCCTGCATTGACCGCCCAAGTGCAACAGGCATGGAACTCCATCCCACAAACTGAAATCCGACACCTGTACGACACAATTAAATACTTTATATGACTTTTACATGTGCAATGCATGCACTTTTACATGTTTGCATTCAAAATTCTGGCGGTTACACCGGTTACTAGTGTACCAACATTTCACATTTGAAATGGCTCTACCTGTGATCTTGAAACTTTAATCAATTAAATATGTTACCTAGACAAATGTATTCCTAAAATTTCATTACTGTATAATAAATTTTTCTTGGTGTTGGGTTTTTTTTTTCCATCAGTGTATAAAAATACAATTTTCAGCACGTGTCTGCATGAAATGAAATTAACATCAAATAATGTTTTTTTCTAAAAAGTATTTTTTTGTGTCTTTTACGATATTATTAATTAAATAAATCAGCTTTATTTAAGACAAACATTATATATATATACATACATACATACATACATATATATATATATATATATATATATATATATTCAATCCAAGGTCTAATTTGTTAAACTTTAATAATAGAAATGCATCTATAAAAAAGAGTCTAAATAAAGTAAATAACTACATAGTATGTAACATGAGTCTATAAATGCTTTAAAAAATGAAGAATGTTTAGCTTTTAAATAAAAGACGATAAATTTTAATCAACTCAGTCTCTAAAGCTGACTGATTTATGAATATATGAAGATCACTGTTCAATAAAAACGAGTAATTTTAAAACTCTACATTGGCTATTCCATAGATGATACCCCTAATCAACGCCCAGGATTTCTCAAGACTGACTGGTCTAAGAATGAAAATGTTGAATGTTTCAAACATTTCCATTCAAAACTTCATTTGTCGATCAAATTTGACAGCAGGAGATAGAAACTTGCATTTATTTATTTCAAAGTTGAAGTGCCAAGAACTTTTCGTAGAATATGATTCCTTATAACTAAAAGATATATAAAATTTAGACTTAATTATTTTTTAATTATATTTATAGATCAAAATAAAATAAAAATATTATTATTTGCATCATTTAAATCCTTTTTAAGTAAAAATAAAACCTGAATTTTATGATGGATCTAAGTAATTTTTGCTGAAAAATTCTTGAAATATTGCATAAATTATTGAAATTATTCAATAGTACACTTAATGATTATCTTTCACTTATATTTTTAAAAAATTGCTTGGTTTCGGTAAAAAATGTTTTTATATCAATTTGCAGTTTAATCATTTCCACTTTAATTCAAAGCTGGAATTCTGCGAGAGCTGACAGATACTTTCAGACATATAGTACATTACTGGCTTAAGGGCTTTATAACTGCACGAATGAATTGTATGACTATTAAAATTTGAGCCTTAAAAATATTTTGATGAAGTAGCTATTAAAAGACATTTTGCATAAAGTATTTTATTGACAATGACAAGTCATATAAAGTATTTAATTGACAATGACGTAACATAAAGTATTTAACTGATAATTTTAAATAGCAGTAAGATTAGCGAACCAGCTGGCCGCCAAAGGTGGCTAGCAAAAAATAATTAGAGTTGTTATTTGATGCAATGATAACTATAAAACTAAGTTCAGTAACTAGTGAACACATATTTTCAGTTTCAGGCAATATTGTGTTTAAAAAAAATCCAATACTTAACCACTATTCAGCATATATATATATATCCTATTTTCTAAGGAGAAAATAAATTTAGTGAAAATAATATAAATTTTATTTGAGATTGGTGTTTGAATTCTTTTTATTTTGTATAAGTAGTATATACATGTAATATATACATGTAGTATATACATTTTTGATTTTAATATTGATTTCGTTTTTTGTTATCTTATATAAATCAAATTAAATATTTTCCCTGTTCTATTTAAAAAAAAAAAATTCGAAAACCGACTTAAACCAGTTTTTTTCGGAAATATTGAATTTGAAAACCGTTTTTCAAAAAGTCAGATTTTATATATATACCCTAAATTTGATTAAACGAAAGAAAACTTCAACTTGTTTTGTTCAAGGTCCTATCATCAAATCATCATTTAACGACTTAACATTTTTAATTTTAAATGACGCTCTAAAAAAAAATACGACACTTGTTGGTACTGGAATTTTAATTTTGAATCATATGCTATGGGATATAACAATTAGGAGAGTCTCTCCCTGCAAACTTAAATCACCGTCATAAGACCAAACGACAGATGCAGCCGGCATCTTGGCATAGGGGTAGCGTGTCTCCTCGGTGATTTGAGCGTCCTGATTTCAAGTCCCGGTTCAGGCATGGTTGTTTTTCTGTGTTTTATCTGTGAGTTGTGTGAATGTGGCCCCCCCTTTTGAAAAAGGGTTGTGCAAGCGAATGTGAAGCATGAAGTAGCTAAGTCATACTCTTAGCCCTCGTTGGTTGTACTGAAAAAACAAGAGATATTCATTTCGGCTAAAATTGCTAACAGTATCTGTCAAACAGGTTTGTAAAGTGATAAGTAACAAAACCACAGAAAAAGATATTCATTCATGAGGTGACACAATTTTTCAGTTGTGTAACTTTTGATCAAGTTTGTTTTCTAAAGCATAAAAAAAGATACATTGCTCTTTTTTTTTTTTTTTTTTGCTTTCAATGTGAGTTTTGTTCTGTTTGAATGGAAGGCTGGCAATAAATCTGCTATCATCAATTTGTTGAACCAATTATAGATAGAATTCATCGCAAGGGTTGCATCTTTTTTCTGTTGGAACCGACGGATATCTTTAGTAAATAAGAATTCATTTAGCTGATCACTCAAAATTGAATGGATAATAGATTCAGGCACTTGTGAAATGTCTAGTTGCTCGGTCAAGATGCATCCCAATTTAGTGGGCATTGCAGCTGGGATTCCCTGAAGGCCTAACAATTGGAAGTCAGTCCTGGAAGAGTGCATAAAGATCTGCAGCATAAAATATCGATTCGTTGCGGAATGCTAAAATTTGGATTTGCGAGGATAAGTTTATCTAAATGTGGCCAATGTTGATTTTGAATATTGAAACCTGGAAGAGGAGAAGTGCTTTATTTACATTAAGCGCTCTAAGATAAATGATTTAGACGAGAAATGAGGAGTGAATTTCCCCTGAAAACTACAAAATGAAGTTCCTGCTCTAATCTCTGATTAATTTATAATTTTTATTCTTTAATTGCAAAATTAATTGTTCCTATCAGTTTTTTGAAATTAATGCCGATTGGGAAACTTTGAGGCTCTTCACATTGCATCCATTAAGGTTATGCTTTCGATCAATTTTCCCGAGTGATCTTTGACCTTCACCATGGCCGTTGAACAAATAACAAAATTATTTTGCTCATTCGTTTGAAGTTGAATTCCACTACAAAAAGTTGCCAAATTCAGATTACTTACTAACTCAGTTGGAAGATTTTTTTATATGTATGAAATAACACACTGTTATGGATTTCACCTCCGAGTTCATTTGTGCAGTGGATGTTTGGCATGATAGCACAATCAGCAGGCCTCAGTAGAAAACAACGACGACGTTTATTTACTTCTTCTTCTTGCATACAGCCGACCACCCCACCATCACTGAACGTAGCAGTATCGACAGGATTTGTTGTGGTCGACTGCTGAATAAGTATTGTCCAGCCTTACATTGACCGAACAGTCAGACTAACATTCCTTTCGGGGTAGAAAATAGCTGCCTTTCTTCCCATCTGCACTGTCTCAAACAGTTGGAATGAAACTATCAGTCTTTAACATCATATCTTTCAGGGTTTTGAGATTACCTGGTACCATCAGTGCTGTACTTAAATCATTATTGGCAATCTTCAGGTCCTTCCTTAACTCTTATATCTCCATACATTCTATTAAATAGTGGTAAATCGTACCAATTTCTCCACAAATGGATTTATTTTCCTGCGTTCTTCCAAAACTTTGGAAATATGCAGGAAATCTCCCATGGACGTTTATTTACTCAAAGACAAGGCAGCAAAAGGATAACAAACACAAGGATAAAACGACACGAACACCCAGCAATACACAACAACAGCAGACCACAAGTAGTAACCGACCTCAGCACACAAAGCGGCCAGAACAGAAATCAGCAAGAGAAGGATCCTTGGAGATCCTATCTACGGTCTCTCCAGAGAGCTGAAAAACTCCTCTGTTTCTTCCCGCTTTAGATGATGACTCACTACTTCACACAACTGGCTACTACAAGCGAACCTGATGGTGATCAGTAACAATATATTTTTTAAAAACTTC
This sequence comes from Argiope trifasciata, assembly GCA_026543055.1. Classification (NCBI taxonomy): domain Eukaryota; kingdom Metazoa; phylum Arthropoda; class Arachnida; order Araneae; family Araneidae; genus Argiope; species Argiope trifasciata. The sequence continues at coordinate 2,802 of JAPMOQ010028112.1, read as the reverse complement.
GAAAATCTTAAAAGCTTCAAATGAAGATGATATATATATATATATTTTAAAGAAATCACTATACGGTATAAAACTGACTGGTCAATGCTAAAATTTTATCAAACCGAATTTTGAAGAATTTCGGAGTGAAACAAACAGCTGCAGATCCTGTGTTTTATTATATTACTAGACGCCTTTGGCGACCAGCTGGTTCGCCAAGAGTAATGGGGTCTAAAATTTTCAATTAAATACTTATGTGCCTTGCTCTCTTTATAATTTCTCTGCCAGGTATACTTAAACTTCGAAAGTCACGTAACACTGATTTACTAAATTAATGATATAGATGTTGCAAACGATCATAGAAACCTTTGTCTTGTATTTCTTTTTTAGAAAACATAACATTTAATATTCATTTAATTTCATCCAATCACGTGGTGAATGTTACATTTTTTTCGATTTAATTTGTAGTCATAGCTAATTTATTTTTTAATTTGAACTTCTGTCAGTATGGTTTCAATAGAGCTAATAAAAGCTATTTTTTCCCTCTGCTCGTTTATTATTTATTTTAGAAAATGTCACATATTATATTTCTCTTATTTTATCCAGTCACGTGCTAAAAGTTGCATTTCTTTAGATTTAATTTGCAATGATAGTTGTTTTTTTTAGTTTGAACTTCCGTCAATAGGATGGCAACACGCTGATAAAACCTAATTTTTCCCCATTGACGTGCTCGTGCAGATTAAATTTTATTGTTTTGTCCGAAATACATTGTTGTAAAACATGGTTAAAATATTTCTTTAAAAATTCTTTGAAAATAGAAGCTTAAGTTATACATTAAAACACTGATACCATTAGAAAGCTAATTTTTAAATCTTTAAATTGATGTAAAAATCATGTTTGTGCGATCATATTTTCGGAAGTTATAGCGGAAATTCGTCAAAATTTCACTTAAATTTTAATTAATTCAAATTCTAATTAAAAATTCGAAAAAAGGGCTCCGAGGTGCACATTTCCGACCTCCAAGGTATACATGTACCAAATTTGGTAGCTGTAGGTCCAACGGTCTGGCCTGTAGAGCGCCAACACACACACACACACATTGAGCTTTATTATAAGTATAGAAGATGGAAAAGGACTATTGTAATTACGATTATGTTGATGTATGCTTAATTCTTACGATTCTAACATTCCTGAAAAATTATAAATCTATTTTAAGTAAGAATTAGAACATGTAGATTTAGCTAAATATTTTTTAGGGAAAAGTTTTCATATAGAAAGAGGAATCACGGCCATGAGTCATCAGAGTTACTTTAGAGAATTAATGAGCCATTTTGACATCACTGGAGCTAAAACCTTTATCTTGTCCGATGGATGTAACCAATTGATAGACAAAATCTGACAAATGTAATCCTGTTGGTTTACCGTAGCGAGAATTAGTTGTCGAGTTAGTGTATCTTGAAACTAAAAAAGACCTGTTGCCGCCAATAAGTTCATAAATTGACAATATAAGTATTTTTTTTTTGATGACACACATTGAAAAGCAGAAAAATGCGTTTTATAGAATTTAAAGAAAGCGATTTTAATTTGTATTTTATTGTTTGATTGTATTTAATTGATTTAGATTCCTTTTTTAAACATAATCGTAATCAATGTATCCGTATAATGATTCATTATACGGACTCATATAATGACTCATTATAAGGATATATTGATTCTGATTGGACTAATTTCCTTGACCGTCGAAAACAGTATACTTTATTGAATATCTGGGACACTTTATTGAATATTTGTCGGAATCGTATACTTAAACCGTTGTTTTATTCTGAATGGTAGTTCTGTTTAATACGAAATTACCATAAGTGTAAGTTGGTTCATTTCAATTTTTTTAATAAGTGGACTGTAATTTTACTTAAAATCGAACGACAATTCGAATGCCAACTTTATATTTGATCGAGTTTCGACCGACCGCGCAGCCATTCAATAAGAGACTATTCTGTTCTTTTAATGGCTGATCCCTTGTCAGCAGGGTTACAATAAATTTAATGGCTGAAGTCAAGTCAGTGCATGGTTGTAACAGTCTTTAACAAAAAATGGTAACGTTATTATTTGGAAGAGTTGTAAACACAGTACTGCTGCTTTGTCTTCTATGGAAGCAGAATGCCTACTTTCAGACGATACTAAAAATTTATTTATTTGCAAAAATTGATAATAAATTATGTAATAAATTGTACAAGTTCTCATATACAATGTGTGCGTTTATTCTCTGATAACAAAGGTGCCATCAAATTATCAGAGATTCCAATGTTTCATTGGCAAAATAAGCATAAAGACATCACTTTGTTCATGAAGCTTTGAGTAATAAATGTATTGAAATTAAATTTTTTTAAAGAAAGATATTGCAGCAAATGTCTTGACAAAAGCATTATCTTCTGCAAAGTATTATAAATGTCTGGCACGTTTAGGCATTGAAAGTATAAACGAATACTTCAGATAAAAGGAGTAACTATGTTTATGTATGTGTTAATAGGAGGGGGGTAGTTGAAATAATTTCACTATCATTCCATTTACCGATCGTATCTTCTTTGGATTTATGAATATCC
>JAPMOQ010028108.1:0-14498 GCA_026543055.1 Argiope trifasciata | reverse complement strand
TTTGCATGCTTGCATTCAAAATTCTGGCGGTTACACCGGTTACTAATATACCAACATTTCACATTTGAAATGGCTCTACCTGTGATCTTGAAACTTTAATCAATTAAATATGTTACCTAGACAAATGTATTCCTGAAATTTCATTACTGTACAGTAATTTTTTCTTGGTGTTGGAATTTTTTTTCTCATCAGTGTATATAATTTGAAGCTTAAGAAAACGGTGAGTTTTCTCGAAGCATGTTAAAGCGCTATTCATCTTTCTAGTTGGTAAGGAAGAAGTACGCCAAGTTCAAATCTATCAAGGAATATGAAATCGTATTAGATTCAAACAAATACATTGGTAGATATTCATTTGTATGTAGAGATTACTGAAAAGTGGATTGATAAAGGAAAGAAAAAAAACATCTGAGTATTGTTGAATTAATAAACCATAATGGTGCTAAAAGCAAGTGAAATAAAAAAAATGTAGTTATAGAATAAAAGAGAACATGCCGTAAATGAAGACAATTTAGCTACATTTCTTTAACTGCTTTGTAAACTAGTAACCCATAAAAATATTTCCAAACCATCAAAAATCATTAACCTCTGCAGCTAGTTTTATATTTTATGGGAAAATAAGATTTAAAGTAAATATTTATTTGTTAAGAAAACAAAAGAAGTTGGCAAAATTAACCCGGAAGAGGGATAACTTTGCCAACTATGTTAAAACCAGTCGAAATACGAAAAAAAAAATCAAAACTATTTAGAAATTTTACATTTCAGTTTGAATTGTTTTTTATAAAGAAAAATATTCAAACTATAGACATTCGTACATTTAAAATTCATAAAACACAGAGGGGTATTTCACTGTTCTGTGAGAAAAGATAAATTTACCGTGTTTTCCATTGTTGGAGGGTCAATTATGTACACAATATTTTGTACATTCAGGAAAACTTCATCATACACATTTGATTGGGTTTTCCTTCTGTCATTCACACGAAGATATGATACCACAAACTCTTCGTATCCATATGATTAAATGAGTAAATTCTTTAGGTGAGTACAGGTTTCCTAATCCCGAGGTACCCTGGGATCTTTACTCACTTTCAGCTTATTCTCCCAGCTGCTATTTCCTTTCCGGAGAGGGAGAAGTTGCACGACCCCCGATAACAAGGCCCCTGCGGTGTTTCGTGACGTCACAACGAGCGGCGACACTTCATTCTCCCAACGTTGAGTCTCTGCGCACCAGAGAGGCAGATATAATTATTTTCCCTTATTCATATCGTTTCTTTAACATCCATACAATGCAAATTAATACACACATATTGTAGAGCCCATTAGTAATTAAATTGCAACCGCCTTCCACATCACCATGGAGGTACGGCGCCTGGTATGCATTACCTTTTTTGCATTAAGTGCAGGGCAGGGCATCTCCCCTAGATTTAAAACTATTTATTTTGCAAAAAAACTAATAAGTGAAAAATATGATTAATGAATTTCAAGACAATTCTACAGAAAAATGTTTTTAATACTATTTGCTGCACGTCAAATCCTGGAAAGCAATATTTTCCAAAATATTATTCCATTCTATCCACACTTCAAAAAACATCAAACAAAACTTTGAAACATTAGTAGAACTTTCTTATTTAACTATATATTTATCACTACTACTTTACTAAATTCATCAAGTTTCCTTCCCTTTCCTATTTTAGAAGAGCTTTTCATTTCATCATTCAATCATGCATTGACTTCAGACCAAATTTCCAATCTATACACATTTTCTGATTTCTGCTCTGAAATGCAATCGTCATCCTTCTACGTTCACTAAACATTATATCTATTGCGAAATATTTTTGATTAGAGCATTTCAAATATACTTCTTCAACTATGGTACAAAATTTCAATTATAATCTGAGCCATTTTTTCAATAAATTATAATTACTGTTTCAATAAATTAGCCAGGGTGCAAGAAACCATTTGGAACCCCAAGTGTTTTGTAAAGCAAAAAATAAAGTATAAACATATTATGGTACTATTGCTTGTCTATAAGTAATTGCCTTTAATTACTTCAGAAAATTTACATTTTTGCTGATTTTTTTTATTATTAGTACTTAAAATGCTTTTAAGCTTCTTTCCACCTTGCCCAACAACAATTCTTCCTTACTTTTAATTTTTTGATTTTTTTGATTAAGTTGACATATTTGTAATTCTATTTTCTATCTGTACAATGACAGTATCAATTACTCTGATATTTTTAAAACCTAAATTTCTTTACTTCATCTTCTGTTATTTCGGAATATAATCTTTTCCGAATTCGTTTTTTTTTTTTTTTTTAATCTTTGTAAATATTGAAGTGGCATCCTATCAGTTTTGCTTCGTATAAAAATGCATTGAACTTTCTACTGAAATTTTGAACTTCAATTTTAATTTTACTTATCAATCTAAAAAACTGAATCAAAACCAACTGTTTTTACTTGAAATAGTTCATTGCTAGTGTTAATTTTGCGAAATATTAAAAACTATGCTATTAAGTATAAAATAAATAGTGTTTCTTTTATAAAATCCAATGTTTTACCTTTGGATACTGCTGTATTATCTCTATTTGCTTCAGTAAATCGTTCTAGGACATGATAATAATAAACAAATGTATACTCAATTTTTTTCAAAAACTGTATACTATACATAGCTTTAACTGAATCCATTTTAGTTTCGCAAAAAGTATAGAAAAGCACATAAAAGTTGCAATATTATTTTTTTTTGCAATATATACTGCTGGAAATGGTATCACAAACTAATAAATTTTTAAAATATATGATGTGCAAGACATATAAATTGTCTGTGGATTCAGGGCATCTTTTCTAAATTGTAAAATTTAGTACTTTCCCATCGAGTTGCTATCTTTCCCTTACGCTTATCCTCTATAATTCCTAATATTTAAATGCAGTTCATTTAATCTTTTCAAAAGAGTTTTTGCTAGTCTTTCTCCAGTCAGATTGATTACTTTAATAAACCCTTTAAACATCTAATTTATATTTAATCTTTTCTCTTCAATGTTTTCAAACCAAATAATTGTTGAAGTGCGTTTGTTCTTAATGAAAAAAAAAATCAAGATTATAATTCATATGGATACAGCTGTAAGTGGATGATTTCACATATTTTAATTTTGCAAAGGATTTCCTTTCATTAACACAGGGATATTTTGTTCATTTGATCACAGTGCTAAATGATGCCCAATTCCAATTTTCGATTTTTTAAAATTCAGTTTATGTTATCTATTAGCACAAAGTAGTATTTACTAAATTATTCGATTAAACAGACAAAAATTTTCAATATTAGGTGTTCCTATTATTTTCATGGTTTTCACGAAATGAAAGGTTGTTACATGATAAATATAGAATCATAAAAACAATTCTTTGAAGTAGTAATTTAAGCCGTTCCATTTTTTATTCATATAAATTTATTTGGTTTTCATCTACAGTAAAATAAAAAAATGTTTATTTAGTAATTTTTTCCAACCAATAAAGGAATTAAAGTGACAAATAAAATGTTCATGATTCTGAATTACAGTTGACAGCTCTCTCCAGCTATTATAGCCATCTATAAATTTTGTAACTGTCCTCTTTTTCCTCATTCACTAAACTATTGAAAATTATCTCTGCTGCTAAATATTTTTGATTGGAAAATTTCAAAAATTCTTCTTCATGTATGGTACATAGTTTCTGAATTATAATGTAAGAATATAAAATTACATTTACAATGCATTTCTTGGGGTATAAAAGTTTACCTCGGCTTAAATTTTGAATTAAAGTAGTTGAGCAGTCCAGTTCTTTTTCATTTGTTAAAAAATTTTTGCAGATGCTGCATTTCAACTTTTTAAGAACTGTGTGGACACAGTAACCACCTAAATAAACTAACACTGGTAAAACATCTTCTGATTTTTAAAAATCTTCTTCTGTAAGCAAAATGTTAAATACAGGTAATTTTTCAGAAATAGATTTTTCAAATTCTTCCCAATTTTCTCCAAATTCTTCCTGACAAATTTTGAGATTTCCATGTTTTTTTGATTTTAAACAAATTTTTAAAATACTATGCATTCTCAATTTGTTTTCACCTTCAAATACCTGTCGGAGTGAAACATGGTATTGTGCTCCTGCCATTTGTCTATATAAACCAAATCGTGCCTCTAAATTGTCGGTCTGAAATTTTCCAGTGAGAATGTACTTCATTCCTAATTTGTCCTGACAATATTTAGTTGCTTCTTTTAAAGCATATGTTGTCATGTAAAGAGCAGAATATGTTTCTTTTGTTAGTGTGCCGGTATCACATTTCATATTTTTCCACTCTTCCAACCAGTTCAAAAATTCATCTAAAAATTTGTATCTTTTGTCAGTTTCAGATGTTGTCAGTGGTTTTTTATATTCATTATTTTCGCGAATTCCTGTAAATGGAGTTTTTACATTAACAATATCCCACCATCTATTTATTATTGTTATGTATTCTGCTGTTTCTTTGTAGTGTGGGAACGCATATTTCTCTCCCAAACTCATTAGACTTTCAGGTATAAATGTATTGAAAATTTTAAGTACTAATTTGAAATTTTGTTTTTCTAAATTATTGGGCTCCAATGCTTTTAATGATAAATTGTATGCATATTTAACGATGTTATCCTTTTCAGTTTCATATAATACTTTTAATGTTTTCAAAGATGCTGTATTGAAATCAACTTTACTGTCAGGCTTACTGCTGGAAGCCTGAATTATTTCATCATTAGAGTGAATGACATTTTCATTAGCTTCTAGAACACTTTTAGTGTAATTTTGTGAATTTTTTCCTGATATGGTTTCTTTAAAATTGGGGTAAAACATACACTTATCAACATTCTTCTGATTGATCCAGTTATTACGAATATTTTTCAATAAATGTACAGTATCGATCATGAAAAAAAGAGGTCGTTCTTTATTTACAGGATGTGGATAAACAATTGAATATGGACGTGAAGGTGAAGCGAACTGAGACATTGCTTTTTGATTAATCGAATTTTTGTCTGTTACCACACATATCACTTTCAGACCAATGTTTTCTAATCCAATGATAATTTTTTTAATGAATGTATGTAGAACGTCTGCTGCAATTTTGTTTACAGGAAGAATGTGAACAACATCTTTATATGACGATGAAATACTACTTATCATGAAAGTCATAACACTTGAGGCGGCATTTTCTGAATTGTAACTTAAACCTGATATATTTCCCCCTTTGTAATCAAAGTAGGGTTTGATATGCATTTCATCTATTTGAAGAATCACGTTTTTATCTGAAGATACTATGAATTGTAATTTCTGCTTAATGTATCTTAAAAAATGCAACTCATTCTGCTCTGATTGAGGGCAAGTGTTGATAGGTATGCATATATTTCTCAAAGTCACAGGATGTGGTAACAAAATATAACCGGACTTTCTGACAAATTTATATGCATGTGGTGCCATTGAATAAAATAATGAGCAGAATATCATCATTTCAGTAGAGTACCTTTTACTATGCTCATTTTGAATAAGCAAGGCAGATTGCTCTTTCATAAATATTATAACGTTGGTTAAAATTTCTTGGGTTATATTTAAATTATCCTTGAAACCATGAATTTGGGAAATAATATCCGTATTCAGCAATGGGTTATTTTTCTTCATTTCTGGCAGATGCTCTAATATTTCATTTAAATTGTTAATTTTATGGATTTTTATTCGTAGGGAAGAAATATTTGGAATACTTGACAGGCTTGTTTTTCCAACAAAAGCTGAAACCTCTAATACATCATTTATTACAACAGATAATGCAATTTCAGGACCAGAACTTAATTCAATATTTACAAATAAAATTTTGTTTTCTTTATGAATGACACTCCAGAAATTTTTCACATTTACTAATGAAATGCGCTGTTTTAATACTTCCAAATTTTTAAATTCTCTTGTTTCATCGTATTTCTTTTTTTCTGTTATACTTTCCTGGAGAGCATTCTCTATATATTGAGTTCTCTATATATCTCTAATTTCATCTTTTTTTTTCGGGATTTTCCCTTTGAAATGTTGAAGATGACATGTAAGAGGCCCAATTTGGCATCTGAGATGGAATTGTTCCAGTGACCAAGCTCGGATATTTAAGAGGGGCACTTAATAATTTTCCTGACTTCGAGTCAAATAGACTAGTTTCTCTTTCAATATCATTTCTTTTAAAATGTAATTCACAGACCTACAATAAATGAAATAATTCATAAATATTGACTTCTTTAAAGTATATTCTAATTATTGTTGATAGTAATATTTCTTACATTACAGCATTTTATGAAATAATTTTTTTATAATGCACTTGATTAAAATCACGAATAATATATATTACTGAACTGTTAAGTTTCTAAAGCGAAAATAAATGACTTTTCATTTAGAAATATTTGACATTACTTTAAAACAATTAAATGAGCTTACCCTGCTATGCGGAGATGGATAAAATCCTTCACGATGTATGGCATTTAACCATTTCTTTTTAAGCTCTTCATTTTTAGGAAAGGCAAAAACAGTTACTCTTGGGCCATTCCTGTAATTTCCTTTACAGTTTGGAACACAACAGATCAGAGGCATTTCTGTTCCTGATATTTAGTAAATCCAAATGCAAATGATTTTTAGTATATCCAATTTTTCTTGCAAATTAGAAAAAGCGCTTCTTGTTTACGCAAACACAGAAGGACCACTGGCTAAAAAATAGCGTGGTGGGGAAGAGTTCGTTTCTTATCAGTGAAACTTGAAGAGGGTGAAATTCTTCCCTCGGCCCCCGAAATTACTCCCACATCCTGTAACCTCTCGCAACGACGTCATCAAATTCTGTGACGTAAGTATTCTGGCCTTGTTATCGGGGGTCGTGGAAGTTGTCGCCGCTCTGTTTGCTTCCTGCTTCTCATGAACAGCAATTACTCCCAAGTGTTTGCCGTGCGTGGTAGAAGCGTCTAGGGGCTGGAAAAAAATTTTGCTCCGAGGGAAAAAGAGGGGAAATTTTGAGCGGGGAAAATATTCCGATTATATGCTCATTTCGCCTATCCTCAATGGTCAAAATGGTTGTGTATGTTTTTTGGGAGCTGAAAGATTGTTTTTAACGCATTTCAAATTTATTTATTAATAAGTGCAATTATAGCGTGCATATAAAAAGTATCTTTCAATCATTTACGAATGTAATTATTTTATGAAATATTGTTTAATATGTTTGTAAGAATTGCAAGCTGCACAGGATACAAATATTTTGAATCCTGTACAGCTCATCATACTTTTCTGTTGGTGAACCTGTTTATATCATTTAAGAAGTTATAGGATTAGATGTTAATTCTAGATATTTATTTTTGTTAAGAAAATAACTTTAATTATGAAATACTCGTATGTATTTTTTTTTTCAGATTATCAAGCATGTAAGTTACAACCGTTACATTTAGATAGTCTTACTTTATTTAACGGAAATATATTGCCTATATATTTTTACTAAGTGTACCCATGTTGACAATAAATCTAATACGCACAGCTATTTAAATAATTTTTTTAGAAAAAGCATTTCATTGGTAATTGATGTAAAGATGCTCAAAAGATTATCCTCAGTTGTATAAATAAATTGCACATCAAACTGGGGATTAAATTAATGTCTTGTATTTAGCTTGATAAAAATCTTGAATTTGATTTCTTAAGAATTTATATTTATAAAATATTATAAAAGTTGTTCCAGGTTTTAATTTTTCTGAAGCCCAATATAAAGGCTTTTTATTACAGGATTTTTCCCATGTAAAATTTTTAAAGAAAATAAATGCTTTATATTTAATGGGAATATATATTTAAAATTATGGATCTTTTTATTCTATAATTGCTATGACTTCATAATATGTTGAAAACAAGAGCTCAGCCAATATTTTTATGTATTTTGAAAGAAAATATTTATATTACACTTTGTATATTTCATTATATCTGAAAATTTTTGAGATAAATCCAACTTCATTTTTGAAAGCATTATATTTAAGGATTGTTTAAGATTTTCATCATATTGTGCATTGAAAAATTTTTGTTTGTAATAAATCATGTTCGACTATTAAAATTTGATTTCATATATTTTTGTGTGTGTGATCGATTTAATTCAAAAACCAGCAACTTTTTTGTAATGAAATTATGTATAAAAAAGGTCAGTTAAATATCCCTAATATAGATTCTAGGTGAAATGAATATTGACAAATTCTTCTGATTTTCAATTCTTTTTATTATAGTATTACACTGACTGTATTATATATATATACACCATCTCAATTCAAAAAATTTTCAGAGGTTCACTATTTTATTTCAGAAATTTATATGAGTAATATAATGGAAAAATGTGAAACTATTATATAGTATCACTTTTAATCAAGTAATCAAACTTCTGGCATGAGTAAATTAGTCAAAAATGCTGTAATTCTTTAAAATAAGCCTTTTATATCACATAAACTTTCTAAATTATTTTAGATCTTTACAGTGACTTAATTTTAGTATTTAGAAAAAGAATTTCTGTAACCTATTGTTGTAATCTATCTACTGAATAAATTTTTTTATATATGAATTTAAAAAGTATAAGTTATAGTAATATATGACATGCTTAGTCATAATTATTTTTATACATTAATTAATTTATGTTTACATTGCTTATCCTCACTTTAAAAATCTTAAATACTTTTTTTTTTCTTTTTGAAATTTTTTATTTATTGTTGATTTTATACATAGGAAAATTTACTGTGCATAAAAAAGGCATTTTAACAGAATTCTATAGCTTAATCCTTTTATACTATTCTAGTCATAAATAACTTCAGTGTTGGATTTATTTAAATCTTTGTTGTGGTTAAATTACAAGCTTATATTTTACTTTTAATATATGTATCTATATTAGCAGTAACTGCATGACACTGCCCATTATATAGCATCCAAGAAGAAAAATTAGTTTTAAACTTGTCTAACCTTTACCCGATATAGCATGGGCATGTTTGACAACATCAAATAAACAGAAAATATTTAGAAATTATCAAAAATAGCTACAAAACAAATTTTTATGGAACAAAACTTTTTAATATTTCATGTGTTCTGACCAAGGTTAGATTTCCTTCTTTTTGGCATAACGAGATTTGAATCCCTGTTTAAAATCCGATGTAAACAAAGAAAAGTATCACATATGCATACCACAGCTCTTACTGTTTGCGCATGCACAGAACAATTAAAATCTTAAATATAAACCTCCCTTTATTATTTTGACATGACTTTAATGTACCCAATAAATACCTTATACACCTTACCCAATAAATGCTCTATAAAATGGTATAAATATCTTCAGTATCCATTATTTCTCGAGTTTTTGGGGTTCAAATAAGCAGACATTTTCAGAAGACTTCATTTTGCACTATGTATATACACATGTATTTGATATTTTATATTATCAGCTTCATTTATAATCTGTTTTAAATATCTTTGGAATCAAAAAGTTTCACTTGCTCATAATAAATAAATAATGAAACACATAATTAGTCGACATCAAATTATAGATATCAGCAAATAAACATTTATTTAATTAAAAAGATTCTCGACTCATAGATTCAATCATTTGTTTTAAATATTTACACAAAATCTTGTTCCAATTAAATTTTAAAGTGCTTAACTTTTTCACAAATTCCTATTCTTTATAGCAAAGATGTTATATGTTAGCCTTGAAAAAATTAACACAGTTTATATGGGAAAAAAAAAGGTTAGAGAGGGAGGTTTATATGGGAGTGATTCTTTTTTTAAATGTTGGTCTATTTTAAAAATGCAAATTAAAAAAGAACCAAAACATACTGGTATCAATGTTTTCTTCCTTGTTTGAGGCATCTTCAACTACCTTCATTCCTATTTACAGTAATAAGTTATCAGTACTGATTAATTTCAAGATGAATATCAATAATTTGGGATCTGACAAAGAAGATATTTCATGTCAAGTGAGCATGATCTCTCATATCTGTAAAGGCTCCAAAATGGGGAAATAACTATATCTCAACTTTAAACTCCATATTTGATGCCTTTTAAAATACTATCATTGTTTCATATCATGAAGACTTATTTGTATCTATGCATAGTCAATCATTCTCTAATAACAAAATTCCACTTCATTTTTTTATGTGTAATTGATTTGATTTTGAACTCAAATACCAGCTATTCAAATATTTGAAATTATTAAAACAATCAGTTAAACATTTCTATAATAATGCAATTCCTAATGTAATGTGCATGCACATGCTTACACATAAAATGTTTAAATACAATTCTGTAGCTGAACTCTCAGAATTAACTATGCTATAAATACTAGAATTTTGACTGCCTTCAAGAATCAGGCGCAGAGTTGAATTTATTGAACTATATACTTTCTATAGTGATATTGTGTGCAATCAATTTCACTTACACTTATTTTTAAATAATCCTTAGGGATCATTCAAAAATAATGAAATTAGTTGATAACAAATTAAAACTTAAAATAATTTTATTTATCAAACCAACAATTATTTATTTAAAAAGATACTTAATGCATGGATTTAACAATTTGTTTAAAATAATTCCAAAAATAAAATCTTGCTCGTATTGTATTTTAAAATTATAATTTTTTTTTATTAACTCCTTCCTTTTTATAGTAAAGATATCAAACTCAAATGTTTGATATCTTTACTATAAAAATAGGGTTGAGTTTATGTGGAGGAGAATATATATATATATATATTCAACAAAATGTTAATCTATTTTTAAAATGTCATTAAAAAAACACACTCAAGACAAAAGTAATATCAGTCTTATAAGTAATATCAGTAAGTAATATCAGTAATATAAGTCTTATAAAAGTAATATCAGTCTTATATATCAGTCTTAATATCTTTCTTGCATGTGGAATCTTATCATAATGCTTATCTCAAGCAATATGTTTTGTCTACCGGATTAATTTCAACATGATACAAAGTGAATATCAGTAATTCTAGATCTAACATAAAGCATATTTCATGTCATAAGCAAAAATAATTATTCAAACTTATAAGTATTTCCAAACATGAAAATAATTTCATAAATATCTGAGAGATCTAAAATTTTAGCTTTTCAGCTTAATTGAATTTTACTTAAAAAATAAACAGAATAGCATTAATATATTACATATGATTAAGTACCAATAGTATAATAATGGAGAAAATTGGGATCAATCAATAAAACTGAATATACAAGAATTTAAATCCTCAAACTTGTTTCATATTTTTGATGCCAAGCAGTTTTTTTTTAAATAAATTTGTGAAAGACTAAATATGTATTTTTAGAATTATAGTTACAAAAAATTATATATTTTGGCCATCCAGGCTGTTGTTATATTTATTGCAATTCATGCACTTATTTTGAAGGAGAAGATATGTGATAGAGATATAAGATTAATAAAAGTATCATAACTTTAATAATCAGATACTTAAAAATATTTTGTCAAGGATATTAAGCATAAATATTATGTTATTATATAATTCTTTTATTGGTTATATTTATATATAAAACTTTGATCAATAAAATCACAGCTTTGGGCCTTTATATTTTATCTTCTACTAACACTGGTTATTTACATGCATTTGATTTTACATTAAAATTCTAATAATATCATAAGATTTTAGAACTTTAAAACACCATCCTAAGGTTTAGCAATTTTTAAATATTGTTAGAAAATAAAAATATTAAAAAATAAAATTTCAAATCATAAAATCTTAGTTGTATAGATATATGTCAGTAAAAATTTATATTTCAATAATAAATATAAATGTCAACACCCCCTCCCCTCAAAAGTCAGGGAGCTAACAATAATAAGAATTTAGTAAAATATTATTAAAGAAAAAATGATAAATTTTTTATCGTGAATAATAAATGTTCCCATTTCAAATTGTTAGTTTTTCACAGTCTTTTTTTTTTAAAAATATAGGTACATTTAACATTTTCAATATGTTATTACATATATAACACTTCCAATAATTAAATGAAGCACAAATTTAGATTACAATGCAGTTTTTAACTTTTGTTCTCGTTGAGACATGAACAAGACTCTCATTTTAAATAATCTTTTAATCAAAAATAAATAGGACTAACAGATTACATTTAAACTAAAATATATTCTCGTAGCAGTATGAGCAATTATCTACTTCATGATCATCAGTTTAATATTAACTGATTTGTCTGTCAAATGAAACATTAAAAACTTCAATGACATAGATATCAAGGCTAAATATGCATGTACTCAAAACTTCAATATGATTTTGCTGTTTATTTGCAAAATAATAATATAAATAAATTTAAAAATTTAAATGCCATTTCAGTAGAGTTTAATAAAATTCACTTAAATTATGAAACTGAAATGTATCCACTTTTAATATGTAAATTTATTTTTCCTTTGAATTGAAATATTAGACTCGTATATATATTCATAACTACAATTTCTGATTATATATATTTAATACATATAGTTGAGTATGTATTTAATACAAACCTAGGTAAAATCCTATTTTAGCCCACCTCTGGTGATTTTTTCAAAATCTCGCCAAATCGAAAGTATTTGAATTAAAATGTTAAGAAAAAAGAATTCTTACCTTTCACCAAAAAATTCTTATTATTCACCAAAGGTGGGCTAAAATAATATAGATCCCAAACCTAATTATTTGTTTGAAAACATTCATTAAGAATTGCATACTGGCGATGAAACTTATATAACACTAAATTCATAAAATCAAAATTTTCTCTAATAAATACAAAAGCTTTCTATAGTTACTAACTGATCAAATAAAAATAAAATACTTGTATGTTGTCACAAAAACTCCATATAAACAAATTATATGACATCGTTTTTTTATTCCGAAATACGTTTGTAAGTTAACAGAGAAACTTTCAAATTAAACAAAGTACCTAATTAAATAATAATAATAGAAATAATGAACCAATAATTTTGGTTTACGTGGTTAGAAATCTATTAACGTATTCTTTATTTGAACATTTTTTTTGTGTGTGCAGTATCTTACTTTTTATATCATATCATAACTTCTATTTTAAAGACCATTTTTATATTTAGTTCAATAACACTATTCTAAAATCCAAGGCATCTATATTTCAAAAATTCCAAACACAGATTTCAAATCATTTTTGTACTAACAGAACTAGCAATTTAGCTCAGGAATCTGACGGACAAATCACGCGCCACAGATAATAAGATCCTTCCTCTGAGTCACGTGGGTTGAAAGAGCTACCTTTATTTTCCCTAAACATCAGTAAATCCCTTCATTTTCCCCAAAGAGCAGAATTTGGTTGCTGTCCCTAGAGGCTAGTGTGCGTGGTAACCCATTAGACGGGCGGGGTACTGTGGTAACCAGGGTATCAATCGGCAGGTAGTTAACAACCTGGTTTGTTAGTGTGCTAGGGATCAAGCGAAGGGGTCACTCCTTGGGCTTGGCGTTAAGGGTGGTCACTCTCCTCGGGGGTGATTCACAGCGTATAGTAAGCCAGTTAGCATTATAGTAAGTGCTGTGGCTAGGATTATCTAGAGCCAGTTATTGCCATTCCTAGTGGGTGATGCCGCTGAGACTGAATCAGCATCAATGTCGTATGAGCCATAAAAACCGTTCTCCCTTCAGCGGGCATGCCAGTGATAAAGTTGAATCAAGAAAATCATTTGATACATTTTTTTATTTTGAAACGTGTATCTACTACAATTGAAAATTTTCATACTGTTTCTCCGTTCTTGGCAGAAAAATCGATATAATCTCATCTTGGTAATATTAATCTATTCGGAAACTATGCTCAGGAAACCTGCTTATTGAGGTTTAATCGCATAAGCAAGTAGAACAAATTATTAAAATGAAATCTCTAAGCACCATCCCTGTTTCTGTTATTTCACACGCATCTCTTAACTCCTCAAAAAGCGTGATTTCTTGTGGAGAACTTTTCAATGCTCCAGTGGAGAAAATTTGCAAAGATTTCCAGGCAGTTGGCGTTACGCATGTGCCTCGTATCCAAATCAGAAAAAATAGGGAACTAGTTAATACTAAGCATTTAATTCTCACTTTCCCTTCTCCTAAAATTCCAGAGTCAGTTAAAGCAGGATATATGAAATTGGCAGTTAGACCATATTTTCCAAATCTCCTGCAATGTTTTGAATGCCAGCGTTTTGGGCATTCACAAGCTTCATGCCGCGGAACTCTGATTTGCACCCGCTGTGCGGGAGCTGAACATGACAGCTCTGCGTGTACTAAACCAGAGAAACGCGTCAATTGCAAAGATTCTCATACTTCCTTTTCTCGTTTCTGTTCTACTTGGAAATTTGAGAAAGAAGTGATAGCTGAGAAGGTAAAAAAAAAAAAAAAAGACATTTCCTATGGTATTGGGACAAATGCGTACTAACCACTTTCGTACAGGTCATAAAAGACCAATAAATCACTCTAAGCCCATTGAAAA
>JAPMOQ010028087.1:9635-22022 GCA_026543055.1 Argiope trifasciata | reverse complement strand
TTTTTCACACTCAAGCCTTGCTATATCAGCTCTTAAAACATAAAATGATTTTGCGGTTTAAATATGAAATTGGGTGCGAAAAATGCAATTAAATCCTTTGTCAAGAAAAAACGAAATTACTTTTCGAACAACCTAATATTTAATTGAATAAACGCATTTTATACCAAAAAATATTAGCCTTCTCAAGCATATCTACCTGATATTTCAGAAATGTTCACATTGATGATTCCTTCAATTTCAACGAATTTTCCCAAATAAATTTTAAATATAATTTTGTATTAATATCGTTATATTATCGTATGCTATAAATATCGCTGGGAATTTTTTTTATATCTCTCAAGTGGTAATATAAAAATGAATATTAGATCTTTCAAGTCATTACAAAATAATGTTTTAATTTATTTAAAAATACTAAATACTTTTGTTTTCTAGTCTAAAATCATTTTGATTTTAGACTAACATTCTTTCTATAGATCACACAGTGTGAAGTTTATTATGAGTAGAAAGCAAGAACTGAAGCAAAGAAACCAGACGAATCAAGTTGAAAAACTTTATTCAAAACTTGTTCGAATTTCCTTTTTTTTGTCATAATGTCATCACCGCTTAAATGAAGGTAAAACTTAGTGCATTAACAGCTTGCTACTTTAACCGAAAACAACAACACCATCACCAGAAATGCGATACAGAAAGTCTAGATAAGGAAAAGGATAAATTCGATGTATTTCTTTCGTCTTCTTGACATTTTCGATATCGAATTCTATAAAACAGAGAACGTTGCTTAAAACTTTTTTTTCTTAAATCCCAAGAGGAATAAAGCCAGATTCAAGGTTGTCGGAGAACGATATTTCTCTCTGTAATCTAAGAATACCCTCAGGTCCATTCGGAAGGTGCCATATACTTACTTCCCTAAGATTCAGACCAGCTTTAGCACGCCTTGAATACTGATCGCCGTGGAGGTGTGCGGAGAGTACTGCTTCCGTCTTGAGTCGTGGTGTAATGTAATCCTATCGGTCGAATTTGGTATCAAAAATCTAGCAGTTCAAGTTGCAATAGACGCTCAGATTGGCTTTTACTTGGTTATATTTAACTTGATTTGTTTCGTTTTCGTAAAGATTTAATTTTGTTACCGATTTCTTACTCACTGCCAGAAATGATAACATTCTGAAACTTTGTACAATTTTCTCTTTTAAAATGGCTGTACACTATTTTCGGACTCAAAAGATTTTCAATAAAGCAGATGGAATAATTTGAATGATTTTTTTAGGATATTTACTACTATTATTATTTTATTTGTTTTTCCATAGGAAAAATTATTTTAGAAAGAAATAGTAAAAAGAAACTACACCAAGATTTCATAATCTTTATAATACGTAGTTATAAAAGAAGTTAAAAGTTAAAATTGTTACAAGATAAAAAAATAGAAATGTTTTTAAAAAGATACTTTTATTAATATTGTCAAGTATTGCTTCCGCTTTTTTCTAGTAATTGACATAAAATGGCGAATAAATGAAAAATCAATTGTAAAAAATGACTTTGTACTACAGGTTTAGTGTTGTTAATACAAAATCATTTTAAAGTAAAAATTTTAGAGTTTTTACAAAGTGTACTTATATGTCATGACATAAGATTACTAACAATTATTAAACTTAAAAATTAATTTATCGTAGAAGTGAGAAAATTCATACTTTCATTGCACATCTTAATATACCTTGTATCTTGCGTATCTTGAGTACATTATGTTATTTCATATAACTGATCCTTGTGCCTGCATGTTTGAAATAAATATCTGTTGGTTATTTGATAAGTGTTTGTCTTTGGAAATTAAACACTCTAATTATGAATCGGATCAAGAATCGAATTATCCTTCAATACTAAGCACTCGAATTGTGAACAGTTGTCTCTTTATATTAAGCACTCGAATTGTTTACCGAAGGTTTTGTCAAACAAAATGAATTCGATGTATTTACACAAAATTTATTACTTTCTTTAAATGTGTAAATTATTTTATTTCCCTTCATCTCAGAGTTTAAATTACTGAAATTGAGGAAAGAAAATACATTATTTGATTTCTAGGAACAACTTTTAAATAGAAACAAGGAAATAATTACTGTGATAGAAAATGCGTACATTTTAGAAAAAGGGCAAAAATGACTGAAACTATGCATCTTTTGTTTCGCACAAACGGAATATTTCGTGTTACAAATGAATTAAGATTGTAATGAAATATTTTATAAAAAAGAAAAGGGTTTAAATAGTCATAACTTTATATTAAAAATTTCGAAAAAAAGGTCTATCAAAAATACATAGACATAAGAACATAAGATATTAAAAGAAACTAAGCGACAGTGATATTATCTCACCTAATAATAAATATTAAAATGCAAGTTTGTGTGTGCGCGCATTGGAGCTGTATAGATATTTGACTTTGAACAACTAAATTTTTACATATATATTTCAGACAGCGGGAAGGTATATTTCGAAAATATTTTCTTTAAAACTTAATTAAGTAAATATTAAGGAAACTTTAGTGTTTCCCACTTTAAGCCCTGAAAAATTGGAGTACAAAAGTAGTTTTTATGTCACATTAAAATTTAAAGAGTTAACTTTCTAATGACGATATTAATTTTTTTTGTCACAAAATTTTCTTTTCTGTTTTAAATCAATTTTTATAAAATATTTTAAACTTGTGTTACAGTAATGTAATTCGCTGTTCAAGTTAAAACTTAAATCACTTGCACTGTTATTTTTAATATTTTATAGTGAATTTTCGTCATTGTTGTGATATAGATATGAAGATTCAGTTTATTTTTATGAAGATTTCAGTTTATTTTCAGATTATTATTGATAATTTTAATATGAAGTAGGCTTTTAATATTTCATTGAACTTAAAACAGAAGTTCAAGTTCAAAATCAAGCAACTGGAAAATTTTCAAGATACATCCATTTTTATATACTGTTGTTATATAAAAATAAAAACAGAAAAGGAAATTCGAAGAAAAATTAATAAAATGCCATAAGACTTTTGAAATAGTCTCAGTTTTAAGACTATTCCAAATAAAAATGTGTTGCATTTCGTTTAGGAGGCAACTGTAGGTTTTTCAAATATAAACCCTGGATAAAAAATTGATTTGTAAAAAAATATTTTAAAATTTACAATATAATATGTAAGAGATAAAATTCCAATTAACTGAAGTTTCTTAAAAAACGTCTAAAACTTTCATATTTTTGTTTTGTCTCGGATTTTTTTATAAAAAAATTAGTTTCTATTTATTTAGAATAATATTTATAGAGAAAAAGGGAGCTATTTTAATGTGAAAGTGTTGAAAATCTGAACATTGAATTTTGAAAGTATGTTGCAAATAATTTTATTATTAGCTTTGGTAAACCGCTTATTTGCTTGAAATTTTGCAAACAGTTTTTTTTCTTGCTTTCTTCAGGAATTAAAAGAATTTGAAACCTTAATTTGTTATGAGGGAATGTGGAAATTTTATGGATCAATAAAATCCGTATTTTATGGATATTGTATACTACATAGTATAGCATCGCATGCCTCTTGGGCTGTTGAAATTGGTACGATTAAGAAAAATAAAAAATCAATTCTATCACTAAAAAATTCTTAAAAAAATATATTTGTAAATATTTTCTTTTACCTGAATATGGGAATATACGCCAATATCATTCCAGCAATTACAAAGAAAAAAAATATAATACGATTCCATTACTCTGGAAAAAATCATCTGATAATAATGTTTATACCTAAACAACACTTAACGGCATATAAAATCGAGTTAGCAACAAAGCAGTCATTGAAAAGTATCTTCCACACGTTTTTCTCATTTTACACATCATAAGGCAAATTTCAAATAATCTTTTCCTGTCTGCACTGAAGTGAAATGAGTTCACAGCAGATAATTTAATTAGCTCCGAGGAAAGCGAAATGAAATTTTGCTCCTTCCTCATCCGCCCAAAGGGAATTCTAATTAGGCTTTGCAGAGGACATATCTGATATTTGCAAACAGATGCATGAAAGTGAAATTTATGCCCAGACTTTATAAAGTAACCTCAAGAATAGCCATTTCTAGTCTCTTGGGTGATTTATTTTATTCTAAATGAATAAATATGAATATTTTTTTCCCATTTAAGTCGTCCTTAAATGAATATTTTTATTATAAATTATTGCTTTTCTTCCTTATCCCTATAATACACTTACCCTCTGGATACACAGGTCAATTGGACTTTTTATTATAAATAATATTTAATTAATTTGTTAATTCTGGGAAGATGTTGGCAACATGAAAGACGTAATTATTTTTTTCTAAATTAAATAATTTACTTTATGAAATTAGCTTGCAGTTGTAATATGCTGGTATTCTAAGTAGATAAATTAAAATATTACTCAAAATTAAATCGCGTGATAAAAATATGGTAATGCGAAAGTATAAAATTTTCTGATTACATACTACTAAACATATTTTAATATATTTTTTAATAACTTGGGTTTTTATGCACTGAAAGAGAAAGTTTTATAATAGTCAAAATATTCAACTTCAGGATTTTATGTAATTTGTAAACTTCTTTGATATCCAAAAATATAATTCTTTGGAATTATGTTTGTTTGAAAACACCATAATTCTAAAACAAAGACAAAATTTTTCATGCATATTTACATTTTCAGGTCTTCCAAGAAAGTCTGCTTTCCTGAATATCCGTTTAATATTGAACACGCTAACTCAAAAACGCCATCAGATATTTAGTTGAAATTTGGTATCAGGTTTACTTAACCAGAAGTATTGAAAGAAGTCTACAAATAGACTTCTATTTATAGATGTGTTATTTTGAATACATATGAACATCACAGCTCAAAAATGCAAATTAAATACACGCATTTTATACATGATTTTTACACTAAAATTGAAGATAGTTGGCAAATATTGCAAACAATCGATCAAAAGCATTATTTTAAAGTGCATTTTTACCTCTCTACATTAGACACTAAAATTAAACAAAAAACTAATCATATAGTGAATGATAGGTAATAGGTCACATTGTTTCTTTCCTTTTTTGATACAAAATTAATGCATTATATTTGTTGTTTAAGCTTGATTTATAGCTTTATGTATTAATTGTTCTGTTTCCTAATGTTCTCTCACCACTTCAACTTTTTTTTTTTTTCAAAAATTGGTGAAGATTACTTGCAAAATAATTTTCGAGATGCGTTTTGATTTCACTTATGGACTGGAATAGTTTATCATGAAAAACGTTTTCTTAGTGACAGGATTAAGTAATACTAACAGGGAGCAAGTCTTGGAAAGTTCAAAGGATCTGGTTGAACTTCTCCTTCAAAATATGATGAGTCTTTTCTTACACCAGTGTAATATGTAGTTTTGCACTTTTCTCAAGAAAAATGACTCCAATTCAATTTGTAAATTCAGGCTGTTTTTCTACAATGGAGACTTTCAGTTTTTCAAATTGATTGCATCATTTGGCAGAACTTATTGCTTCACTATAGAACTTTTACAATCTCGCCAAATGGGTCAAAGAATTTTCTTCGTGTGAAGTCTAGGCTTCGTAATTATTGAAGGTCTGTTGTTCTTAACCCAAGAGCATTTTTGATACATGTTTTGACAAAAATTCCAAACAAATTCCGTTTTCAGTGATTCTTCTTTTTAAGAGAGGATATCTTTCATGTCGCAGGAGAAGATGCGGTTCATGAAGTTGGTCTAAGTGAATAGGGGCAGAATTCAATTTCACTTTGCTTGATATAGTTCTTTTTGAACAGGTTATCATATACAGGTTGTTCAGGTAATGCTTAGTGGCATCCCTCCATCTTTTGCCCACTGTATAACGGAATTTCATAGAGCATAACTTTGATAAGGTTCGTATTTGTTGTTAACGTTTGTTAACTGAGTTGTTGTTAACGTTTCCAACTTTCAAGCCAAAATTGTCAACTCTAAATTCCCTTAATCAATTATGGACGATCGTAGTAGTCGTAGCATTATTAATTAGCATAGCATGTCTTAAATGCTTCCTTTGACTATTTATATCGAACAGTGTAGATAAGAACTTTAAAAATAATATATTACCAAAGGAACGTACTTTGAAAGAACTCTAAAACTACCGATGTCATAGATGATTAATTGATAAGCATGAGCCTTCATATAAATATAATTAGTTAAAGCTATTTCAAGCCAGATGTGAAAAGAACTCATAGAAGACTCTAATAATACGAGAAGTGTCCTAGCGCTCTGTTTTTGTGAGCGATGGATCCCTCACATTTTGCATCATTCTATTTACATACAAAACAGTTTATTTTTCTTACCTGGTTTTTGCATGCTACCACCACGTTCCAAGGATGTTTACTGTCTTGTTGGTCGGACATGATAAGTTCGTCCTTTTGTTCTCCGGGTCTTCTGTATGCAGGAAAAAAGTGGTGGTACGTGTCCATGCACAGGTGAGAGGGCTTACCTCCACGCGAAGGAACGAGATCGGGAGGCAGTTCATTGCTATAAAAAGAAATAATTTATCATTTTCTTTCTCTATCTAAATAAATGTGCAATTCAATGTATTACATTATTATTAATGTATTAAATAAAATATCCTTTCATTGCTTTTTGCTGACATTTTTTAATTAATTGTTCATTTAAATTAGGGAAAATTAGTTTTTCATTCATCTGTGAAAAAGAGATATTTCATTGCCAAAAACGTTGTTGGAAAAATCAGAATGTATTATTAGACAAAATTCTGTGTGATATTTTTGAATATTTCAAAAAATGAATTTTATGAATGTTAGAATTTACGGATACAAAAATAGACTCTTCTAAAAAAATTTAAAAATACATCATATAATATTAAAATAAAATATGTATTTTTAAAATGAAAAAAAAAAAATCAGCAAATAGCAGTATCGTGTTCTTATACTCCACGTAACGTAGCCATTGCTGATTGTTTCGAATTCTTCTGACACATACAATTCATGAATAACTAACCTTCATATTATTATTAAAACACACTATATGTAAAAAAAAAACATTATCAAATAAATTTTGTTACTGCAAAACAACTTTTTTTAAAAATTTTTTGGTCGCCATATTATTTACGCAAAATAAATCCTTTTAATTTAGCTAAATTATAGTAATTAATTGATTATGAAATCTGTCTCATTTTTATGTCAAATATTTCTGTGATACACTTAAGTCAATTTTATTAATATAACGGGGAAAAAAGTAAATAAAATATTAGTAACGAAAACAAGATAACAATAAAGATAATAATCAAAAGAAAATAATTAAATCTAAATCACTGAAATGAAAATATTTACCTGTCTATTTTCTTTTTGTAGTCGAGAGCGAAAAGGATGATTTTTGCGGCAAACCTTGAAAAGAAATTTTAAAAGATTAGAAAATATCACAAAAGACATACCGCATAGTTAAATTATTTTAATAATATATTTTGCATATCTAGTGGAATTTTATCCCTTAATTACTTTGTTTTCTTCATAATTTAATTACATGAAATCCTCTGTTTCAAGAATATGGGATCTTACTGATTCAATCAAAAATTCATAGAATGTTTAGTTTTAGAATTAAATCATAGGGTTTTGGAGGATTTTATTTCAGTGCATTTGGAAGATTTTACTTCAGCGAAAGTATTATGGCCATATGAAAAAGGAGCATGATTATAAAGGGTTTAAGTTCTGAAATAAAAATATTGTGTTTTAAAGCCATATTCATTGAAGGAAGAAATGTTCAGCTGTGCTGAAACGAGGCAGCAAAAAAGGAATACATTTTTCCAGCAAAAAAAGGAAAGGAATAAATTTCACTTAACACATTTAATTTTTCTTTGTTTTCAGTTAATGTTCATTAATAGAATTATATTTTGTAAAATTTTTCCCTTTGTTATTTTCTCATATTTGAAACATAAAACAGTTAGAGTGAATTGTCAAAAAATTTAAAATGCTGATTTTAACAGAATCTCCATGTTTTAAACCTCTGCGTGCCCCCCCCCCCCCCACAACAAAAAAATTCCATTTTTGATAATATGCTGACTATAGACACTATAACTCAAAAACGTTTTCAATTAGACAACCGAAATTTGATATACAAAATTTACACGATATTTGAATACTTCTATTAAATTTTTGATGAAATATATTCAGAGGAAATCTATCTATACGGCTGTACGAGTAAATCCAATAATTAAAAAATACGAAAAGACAGAGATGTAAAATTTGGTACACTGTTTAAGTTTTTGAAGAGTAGATTTTTGTCAAATTTGAATCCAAATCTCTCAAAAAAATTGACCGTCTGCTGATCTGTACTTTTGTATGTATGTAAACGAAATAATTCAAAAATGCGATGACTTAAATAATTTAAATCGTTACATGGTTTTGTGACTGCAGTTGTAGTTCTGACAAAAACGTTGCCTTCATTTAATTGTAAAAAATTTGTTCAAAATACGAGCTCGATTTTCCAGTATTTCGAGATTACAGTCAAGATTGAATAAAAATCCTAGATTTAAGCCAAAGGTGAATGTTTCATAGCTGTGATTCGCCACTTCCTGCAATATTTAATCAAGTATCGATTTTATTTACCTTTATATAAAGCACAGACATTGAAAATAAAAATCTGAGCACTACGGGCATTCACATTGGCCAAAGTTCACAGTGAGGGGGAATGTATAACTTTATTAGAATTTCTGTGTGAATGTTTAAGGAAAACACTATCATTATTACAAATATTAGAAAAAAATTTAAAAATAAGTTTTTCTATATAATGATAATTTTTTTATTACAAATTAGCTTTCAGCTACAAATAATTTTCAACTTTAAATGCAAATATAATGTTAATATCGAATTGAATATCAGTATCCTTCATTCAAATACAATGTTTTATTAATTAATGTTTACTGCACGTGAAAAACTGCTTAAACATTGAACAGAATCTGGGAACAGAAACGATTCCGATCTGAATGAATTTACTTTAAGCATACTGTAAGTAAGTAATCATTAACAAATCTTAATGGTATCAACATTTGTAAATATTATTTCACTAAAATTCTAAAAATATGTTAGATATTTGGAAGAATTCCCATGCATTAAGAAGTGTTGAAAGAATATCTATAAATTTATAAGAATGTACATGGATTGCTATTTTGTTTTTCAATAAATAAGTCTGCAAGGATGCAGACTTCATGAAATCCATTTTAAGGTTAGCTTTTATTCAAAAACAGAAAAATATAAACCATCCTTATTCATATTTTAAACCTTTTCAAATACAAACAAAAGTGAAGATTTGCATTTTTTAAACAACCATTCAACAACATAAGCTATCAAATTAAAAGCAAGCGCATATAATTTCTAATAGTGGCAATAATATTAAGGTAATCATTAATGGACTTTGTGCACACAGATATATCTCTGGAATTCCCACCTTGTTCGTGTAGTTTACTATTCCGCGTGCGATATTCATATCCAGGTTCACTCGAAGTGATCGACCTGAATATTTACAACATATTTTCCCCTTAGCAACCGTGAGCTTGCATATTTAAACGATTCAAAATGAATGAGGTGCCCCACAGCTGCGCATTGTATCATCCAGTGACAGGAGCACAGATAACAGTTTCAGAAACAAAGCAGAGCTTTTCTGTCGCAGCCCTCCGTTTGCTAGGGCGTAGAAGGACGGGGATGTTCGTTTGCCCCAGGAGCACATATTCTATTAGAAGGATACCTAGGGGGTCTTGCTGTCTGAAACACCTGTAATGATTCTATGATTCTTATAAAAAGAATATCTAAGAGGAACAGCGAGAGAAGAGCTTTAATCGTGAGGTTTCAGCCTTCCAGCAGTGAAGATTATAATCTGTTTTCAATTAAATTTTTCCATTTCAATGTATTATTCATTTATTTTCGTCCTTTTTGCAATGTAGAACAAATTTTAAAAGCTTTATACCGTAAAATTATGGATGGTAAAAGAAACTTTAAACGAGGAGTAATCAAGTTTGTAATTTATGAGAAAATAATATGATTTCTAATTAGGAATAAAAACTATTAGAAGTTTCTTCAGACCGAACAGATTTACAATCTAGCCAAGTTTTTCCTCTCAGCAATGTAAAATTGCGTTTAGAGCCCTTTATTTCAAGAAAGATATTTTTTTAATCGCATTTGCAAAACATACTTCTTTTTTGTTTCATTTATTTCTATTTTCTTACTCCTTAAAATTTTTCTTATATATTTTTTTTATTGTTTTGCAGTCTACAATTTGTTTATTCATATATTTTAAAATAAAACATTTTTGCAAATGAGTCATTGTTACAGTATGGTATTACTTCTACACAAAATTCATTCAAAATTATAAATTTATAACATTTGTTTACAGTTAATCGTGCAAATTGTTATTAGCCAAGAACGTTTACAAAATGCGCACGCAAATTTTCATCATAAAATATTTACTTCAATTTCAGCAATGAAATATAATCACATTTAAATATTTATTATTGAATGTCTACCTACAGATAGTGTTTGATTCTTTAAAAATATTTTAAAAAATATTTTTTAATGCATTTTCTACCACGCATGAAGATATAACATAAAATATGTCTTATTTGCTCACAAGTCATACAAAATGATACTTTCAATTGTTTTCTAAATGAATATAAAAGAAATAATTTACAAATTATTTCTTACGTATAATAATTATTTAAAAATTTGAAGTTTAGCCTTTCTTAATTATTCAATAGCGAGATGTTGTTGACAGAAATTATCTTCTTTATAAAGTAAAAAAAAAGAAAAAAAAAGACGAAAATTTATTTTATTTTGTTCTTATTTCATAATGTTTTCATTATAATCTAAATCATTTGAGACGGAACAGATGAAAAAAAAAAACATTTATGCAATTTTGAGAATCCCTCAAAATGCATGAAAGACTGAAAAATGACCATCTTTATATGAACTTAATATTTTCTGCTGTACAATTTTCCACGCCATTCACAAAAAAGAGCAAATTTATACACATTCCTATTTTGCATTTCGTCCGATAAAACCAATTTATGAGCCAACTCTGAAATTTGCTTTGTCATAAGAAATTGTAATAAAAATTTTCCACCCGGACATTACTTTCATTCCGCACGCACAACAGAAAGAAACAACATCGGCATTTAAAATGCAACTTTCTACAGCAGAAACCAGCTTAAAATACTCCTGCGACGAAATGACTATTTATTTCATCCTATTCCAGAGCTACTAGAATGTTGCGAAAATCATATGCTGGAAAACTGATGCAGATGCAGCAACGCAACGTAATTTAGCCAATTTGTTGCGAATGGCGGACAGGAAAGGCAGGCATTATTTAAATAGAAAGTACTTGACTGGTGGGTCCCAAAGCCGCCGTAACCCAACTGGTAGAAAAGCAAGCACCGTTTCTGCTATGTTCTGGAAGGCAGAGCACGTTTCTATGACTGTGAGACGATAAAAGCATTTGCACAGTTCGAGCTACTGCTTTTATCATTTGTATTTTACTTGCCGAATATTTCCTTTCACTCCCTTTTTTCTTTATCCTCTTATTCTTCTTTATTTTATTTATATTTTCTGGTGGTACAAGACCCTTTTGATCGTTCGCTGCCTCTCAGCTTGTTTCCGCCCTGGAATGTTGTCTTTTTTGAGAAATGTGTATGGCAACATCGTGTTTATTAGAATAAGTCGTATTCTGTCGAGAGTCTTAAAAAAGGGAAATCGGTATGTCTGGTTGTATAAACACTTTATTTAAAGGAAACAAAGTTTTGAGAGAAGAAAGATATAGTTATCTTGACTAGTCGTCCATGTTGATCAAATAGTTTGTTGGGAATATTATTACATTTTACTTCGATAAGATTTCTTTATAAATAAGTTGACGTTCATGATTTCCTCTTTAACTAAGAAGTTTTAAGCAGGGTAACTTAGGTAGATTTTAAAATAATATTTTTTTTCATAATCCAAATAAAATTGTAACATTTTGATCAATAAATTAATAAGATAATCGGCTGCTGATTACTCATACTAACTGCGCAAATAATAAAAATGAATTTTTTTAATTGATATTTAACATTTACGTCATTGAATATTTGACGAAACAAGTAGACTAGTCACTGAAACAATAGCATCTGTTATTAAACGTTATTCTCAAAAATATTTTTTTAAAAAAATTACCGAAATTCAAGAAAAGGTTTTTTACAACTAAATTGCCATTATTAAAAAATTATTAAAAAGATATTTTTGAAACGTTATGAAAATTTTTTTCGTGCATATTTCGAGAAATGATCTGGAAAAAATATTTTGTGGTTTATTAAACTCCTAGTTACCTTCAAAGTGCTTGTAGAGTACACACACACACACACACACACACACACACACACACACAC
>JAPMOQ010028085.1:41581-118546 GCA_026543055.1 Argiope trifasciata | reverse complement strand
CACAGCTCTTGCCACAGTATTGCTGTAGAAGTGGTCTGGTCATTCAGCATTTGTTTCCAAGTGCCTACGGCTGGGATGGAAATTTAGTAATATGTTTTACCAGGCCTCTCAGGCCCATCTGACTCGTAAGAATAATAGAGTTTGATAATGTGAAAGATAATTAAAATTGAAAAAACTGCAGTAAAGCTGTTAATTAAATAAGCAGTGTTACATTTATAAAAGTAAAACACATGCTAAATATATTACGAAATATTTCAAAAATTATTGTTTAAATTCATCCCAAGAGTAATTTCTAAAGTATCATTTACAAAGTTCAATACTGGGCGACTCCAGATTTCTGAAGTCAGGGTTGGGGATGTAGAGTATCTACATCCCCAAGAGTGATGGTTGTAGATACTCAGAAGTTTCTTTTTTTATTAATATCTTGTGTTAAAACGACATTTATGAAATTGCAGCCTTTGAATTAATTCAGGAGATATTCATACAACAAAGTAAAATGTTTTGAAGCTATGCATTGCATTTGGCAGATATTGATGGAATGCTGAATGCTGTATGTCTTCTTGCATACAGCCGGCTATCACGCCACCGCTGAACATAGAAGTATCGACAAGATTTGCTGTGGTCGACTGCTGTTTTTAGTATTATCCGTCCTTACATTGACTGATCCGTGTGTGGTATGTTAACATGATACATAAAAGAAATTAGAGAATGCCCATAAACGTGTACAAAAGAAGAAAAAAAAATTCTAGTCATAATTTTGTCTTCTGCAATGAATGCTTCAATTATATTTCAAACTAACTTGCATTTCATTAAAACTGTATGCATTTCAAAACTCTATAGATAATTTCTAATGGTTACATAACTCTGCTGTCTTCGCTTTTGATACAATAAATGGTGTTACTTTATTAACATGAAGAAATATTTCACATGATTCTTCTTTGGTTCATTATTAGATTGCATTCTTAGTGAGTGCATTGTTTGTAATAAAAAATAATAAATAATAATTAATTAAAAAATATAAAAATAATAAAAATAAATATAATAATAATAATAAAAATATATAATTAATAATAAGTAATTAAATGATAATTAATTAATTCAAAATAATAAATAATAGTAATTAAATGATAAATAATAACTATTCTAGAAATCCATCTATTATTAAATCCATCTTCATCTACTTCATAATTAGATGTAAAGAATCACGTCCCTCTACAAATTTAAATAAGTTTAATGATACTCTGGAAATTTCAATAAAAGTTATATTCTACCAAAAACATGCCACTAAACAAGCTGTTTTTTTGTGATATTTAAATTCCTAAAAAATTAAATCAGAAGTGTCCATGTTGGCCATTGTTTTCAATCTGGAAATATTAAATAAATTAAAAACAATTCTGACGTAGCAATAACAATAAAAATTTAAATTGCAAATAAAAATTAAAAAAAATGATGTAATTCGGTAACATATTTTTTTTAAAGTGAACATTCTTTATACGTTTTTTTAATAAAGGTCATCCTAAGATCACTACAAAAATTAAACGG
Organism: Argiope trifasciata; assembly: GCA_026543055.1. Lineage (NCBI taxonomy): Eukaryota > Metazoa > Arthropoda > Arachnida > Araneae > Araneidae > Argiope > Argiope trifasciata. The sequence continues at coordinate 117,004 of JAPMOQ010028085.1, read as the reverse complement.
CAGTTTGAAAAGTTCATATATCAAAAATGAGTTATTTTTAATATTTACGATATTTAATTTGTCAAATTAAGGTAAAATTTACTGCCAAATCGCGGAAACTATTCTAGTATAAGAGCTATTCTGTCGGAGATAAATTAGTTATACGCCGGGAAACTATGATTAATTAATTACTAAATCTATCCAATGTATCTTCATAATTTTTCATAATGAGTCCTAAGCTACCATTAATGAATCGATTTATTTTACTTTTAGATTTTTGCTTTTTTTTCTTCCTCTTTTTTTTTTTTTTTTTTTTTTTTGTACAAATATGGCTTAATTTTCTTGTCACGTGTGTGCAGAACATCCTGTGAAAGTAGTGATTAATTGATTCAATTTGCTCTTCAGTTATCATTAATAATTGAAGCTCTTAAAAAAACACCTTAGGGTTTTTTTCGTAAATGTAGAGCTATATATATATTTCAGACCCTAGATACTTGTTTAAATTAATTGTTTTCACATGTATGTAAGACGGATCCAGAAACTTTAAAATATCATTAAAAACTTTTTTAAAACTAAAACTTACATTAATTTAATTTCGATTAAAGAAACTCACAAAACAGTATTAATGTAATGTGGCGTTCCATTATAGAAAAGACCATTTTACGATCAGTTCTATTGGATACTAATCGGATACCAAACATTGATTTGGCGACTTTGAAGAAAATGGGTGATTCTGGAGTCTTCAAGAATTTCAACGATAGAGCCAAAATGCATGCTTGGTTGCCAGAAAACCTTCTCTTTCCACTCCGGAAATTATAAAATGTTGGCAATCCAAGCAGTCAAGTAGTATGGACTCTCATAGTTTTATGAGCCCAGCGAAGCACGAATGTTGAGTGGAACTCAAGCGATTGGTGAATTGAGATGTGAGTCGAATCCTGGAATGTATTATAAAAGCCAATAAGTAAATGGAGTAGCCAGTCGTATAATAGTGAGTCGCCAATTAAATGCAGCATACAGTAAAGCATTGCAGCCGTTTCGAGAGACCGTAGAGAATGGCTACGTAGATTCCTTCCTCCTGCTGATCGCTGTATGGCTGCTTGTGTGGTGAGACTGTTGCTATTACAAATTACTACTTATGGGCTGTTTCTGTTCTTAATAGGTTACTGTGTATTACTTGATTATATTTCAGTGTGTATTTGCATCCTCATGCCACGGCTTCATTATTTATTAACTGTTTTACACCATACACCTAATATATAGCGAATCATTGGTTTTGGGATTTAGTAGAGGGATTTTCGTAACGATATGTTACTAAGAATTCACTATGGTTTGCAAAGGTTTTAATATAAAGAGCCATAAGTTGTCATTGTCGATGCTAAATTCATCTACCGTTTGAATTTAGCTTTTAAGTAGGTTCAAGTGACCAGGAATTATCAGAATATCATGCTAAGGGCTAAATATTTTGCATTAAACCAAAATGACCGTTCATAAGAATGAACACTTTGTTTAGGTAAACTTTTGGGAACTTACAGAATTTACGTACTTTTGATTATTTTTAATATGTTACGATGTGCCTTTATTTTTTTTTTTAATTTTCTATTTGAAATCTAATCAAATAGAATGTTACCCAAAACATACGTATATTTATGTTTATTATTAGCAGATATATATACATATATATTTGTATATCAATTTTTCTTGACATTCTTGAAATAAAGGAATCAATAATCATATATAATTAAGGTAAAAAAATAAACTCAGTAAATATACAAATATGCTTCAAATATCCTGAAATATAATAAGAGAAAGGCAACTGGCAATAGTAAAAAAAGAATAAAGTTACGAATTCTTATTTGCTGTAAAATTAATATAATTAAATGAAATATTAAATTAAAGTAGTTTTAAGTTATCGATGTTCAAAATATTCTGTTTCAGTTGCGCAATTAATGACAGACTTCAAATCAAAATAGTTCGTTGTATTCAGTTGTAATAATTAATCTTAAATCTTAGTTATTTTCTGACTATATTCTCGAAGAAGATTGTAGAAACTTTAAAAGTAAGTACTTAGAAATAACAAGTTGTATTTGACATACACGTGAGAAGAATTTATAAAGAAGCACAATAAAAAGAATTCAAAATTTGTAACTAAGACGAAATATCTTTTTGCAAGCAAAATAGCAAAATATTTATAGTTTTCGAAATCTGTATTTGAATTCTCAAGAATAAGTCTAAATAAAAAATTATAAAGGTAGTCATATAGCAATATATAATGATAATTTTATCTACAAGAAGTAAAAGATATTCAGATATGCTGTCCCCAACAGCAAAATTTACATGCGAAAGAATAATAATGTAACAGAAAAGATAAAACAAAATTTGTGACGAATGCGAATACAAAATATCTTTTCGCCTACAAGATAGTAAATATTTATAATTTTCAAAATCTTTATTTAAATTCATGCTAGATAGTAAGCATCGATATAACTAGAGCATTATAAAAGAAATAATTAATTCAGAATATTCTATTCGATAGAAAATATCTCCTTTTAATATTTTAATCTTATTTAGCAATAAATTACGACTTCTGAAAATCAAGCACTTCCTATGCGTTGCTCTAACACATCATGAAAGCTGAAAATGAAGAGTACATTCTTTTTTTTTAAACAAATCGTCTGCATGGAAAATTAACATTCCAATTTAAACATCCGATAATCCTTTCTACCAGAGTTATGCATTCTTTTTTTAACGAAAGCGAAAAAAAAAATCGTTTGAGCCAATCTCTTCTTTAATTGAGAAGAACGTAGTTCCAGGGCAAATGTTAAGCAAGCAAACACTTTCCCCAACCCTGAAAAGACGCCATAGTGGATTTTGCCTCCTGTTTTTCTTTTTTTATTATTCTCTTATCTAATTAATTGAAAACTAATATAATTAGTAAAGATTTATCTTTAAAAAATAGAATATTTTTAAATGGTTGGAACATAATCTCTCCTTTCAGCAACCTGGATCTTAGGGTATATCTCTTTAATAATTCAATTTTGGCATTAGTGAGTGCTAAAAGGTAAATATTTGGGTAGGTTGCTACTGTTTACCTTTTCTAACTTAAAAAAAATACGAATAAAAATTAGAAAATAAAAGTTGGGCATTTATGAAGATCGTTTTACCAGACTTTTTAGAGATTTAATTAGTATGTTTTTCATTTCCTAAAAAGGAGAATCTGGATTGAAAATGAGAAAGTTAATGGAAACTTCTCAAAACAATTATGCTCTACATTGAGGGTTTATTTTTTTAATATCTGAACGTGTTTCTTGAGAAATAACATTGAAAATCTCTTGGGAAATAATTAATAAATTAGTAAAATAAGTAATTCATCGTGTTTTCCTAAACAGTAATAAACACTGGAATATATGAAATTTTTAAAAAAATCTAGAAAGTGATAAATACTAAGAGTTTTTATTAGATGGAATTTTAATAATATATCAACTTTAAATTAGCAGTGTTTTCAATTAGCTGTATTTAGATTGAAATATACACTAAAACTTATAGGATTTTTTTTTGAAAAAAAAAATGCGCTAATTAATTTCAACTGTGGTTTAATTTATATTACAATAATTTTAAATTTTAAGCTTTCTTCATGACTTTTCATTTTCGTCTTGCTTTAACGTGTTTCGTTTATAATGGAGAGAAGTGATATTATGGCACCTCGTACTACATATTTTCTACGTATGTCATGCATACTCTTATTCGATTTTGAATTACAATGAATTGTGAAGTCCTACTCAATTTTAACTTGTTATATTCAAATTACTCAAAGGAATATTTATTTTGTTGGAGATCATAGGAGCAAATGTAATTTTTATAAGAATCAAACTCTTGCTTTAAACTTAAGCTGTGTTTGGGTAATATTTTAATTTCTTGATAGCAGAATTAATTTTCCACTTTTTTTTAGTTTAAAATTCTAGTCTTTTTTCAACATCAAATTCATAAATTTTTCATCATAGTTCATAAATTTTAATAAAATTCAAGCTTTAGATATTAATAAGTCATCAATAAAAACAAAAACTCTCAATGTTTTTCTAGTAGAAAAATTATAAAAAATGTGTTATCATTACTTGCTTCTTTTTCAAACCCTTATTTACAATTTCTATCAGTTTTTGAGCCAACTTGTTTCGCCTTTAATAACCACGAAAGTAAAGAGCAAAAAATAAAAATTTTCAAATTTGATTGTTTAATTGATCTTTAACGAGTCATTTTCATAAACTAAAGTGGTCAAAAGATATCTCAGCCCCTTGCCTATAAAAGGTGATTTATACCGTATGGTAATAATTATCTTTTAAGAATACACCATATATAAAAATTTTCTTTTAAGAATACATTATATGGAAAAATCATCTTTTAAGAACATACCATACAAAAAAAAATTCCTTTAACAATAAACTAGATAGCAGAAATCATCTTTTAATACACCATATTATCCTTTAAGGATACTCCATACAGAAGAAATTATCCTTAAAGAATACTCCATACAAAAGAAATTATCCTTTAAGAATACGCTAAATGGTAGAAAATATTAAGAATAGACCATGTAGAAAAAATTAATCTTTAAGTATACACTACATAGAAATTATCTTTTAAGAATGCACGACATGATGAAAAATTTAAGACTGCATATTATAGGAGAAAATATACCATATAGAAGAAATTGATTTTTAAGAATACTCCATAAAGAAGAAATTGGATTTTTAAGAATACAAAATATAGAAGAAAATACTTTTAAAAATACATTACTTAGAAGGGGTTTTTTGTTGCTGAAGTGATGAGTTAAAATCTTTTATTACTATCATTCCCAACAGACAAAATTTTGAAGAACAAATAGATTTGAGATTTTTAACCTTTAACATTTTTTCGTGTCATCACATCTATCAATCTTATTCCAATGAAAATTCAACAAATTAAGAAATAAACCTTTATTATCTCAAGTTTGAAAGAGATGTTACCTTTTAGCTTACTAAAAAGCAAATATAGGAAGAGAATTAATGTATAATGTGGTTAATAATTTTAAGTATGCAGTGTTTCTAATATCTTCTTCTCGTGAAAAAGTTCCTCATATTCATTTGAATGTCTAAATTGGAGCATAAAAACATAATAATGTTTTCAATTTCATTCGTATATCTTTTGGATTGATTACATAATTGTTTTTAATATTTATTATCATATCGTAGATTATGGACAGAAATAATATCTGTCCATCAATTTGCTTTATAGTATCACTAAAAAATAATAACCTCTTCCAGAGAATTATTCTATTATCAATTTATAAAATATCAAACGATTTTTTAGCCTATGCTTTATTATTTTTCGTTATCACTTTTAAATCATTTTAATTGAAATTATTTAAATAATACGAAATGTACTGTCATTTTCATTTCTGAAATCTGGTTATTGTTATATAAAACTAACCGTTGCATAAAAATTGTTTAGAAAAGCTACACTTCATCAAAAGTTTACTTTTATTTTCAACCCCAACAAGAAGACAGCATATGTTTTTATAATAAGATAATGGTTTTCCAACGCTACATGTTCCAGCTGCTAGCAAATAAAGAGTCGTTTGGTAACCTGATAGATCTGAAATGAAAACGAATTCCCAAATGGCTTTTCGACTATGTTGTTTTCTGTCCTCCTAGCTGTTCGATGTCATTATTTTTAGTTTACACTTTTATAAATGTATTTGTGTTTTTTTATTCTCTATTACTTCTCAAACGAATTTGTTTCACTGTTACTTTCTCTCTTTTTTTACTTTTAACAAAGCATTTTTAGATTTAAGAGATATTAAAGTATCTTGTTTGATGTTTGATAGTGAACTGTTATTTCAAACAACAGTGTTCGAAAAAAAACTGATGAGAAAAAAAAAGTAAATAAAGACATTTCATTTTTGTTCATCAAGAGGAGAGAAGTGATTTTCTTTTTTTTTCTTTTTACTTCCCTTGTTGATAACAGATGGCTTATAATGATTGATAAAGAAAGGTAACAGATTTTATCATCAGTGATAGGCATCTCTTCTCTCCTATAAATCTCTGATTCCAAACAACAGCTGTCCCAACAAGTTAGATTAAAAAATATCTAGAATCCAGTTTGTTGAAGTGTTCTTATAAAGTTCACTTTAAATGAGTTGTTGTCCATTGACATTTATTTGGGGTTTTATTTTTTCAGTTTTTATGTTACAAACTTTTTTTCGAAAGCAGACGTTAATGAAAATCATTTTTTATTTTGATATCTTCAGTTTGAAATAGTATTTAATGCACATCCGATGAACAAGTTAATTTAGAATTGAAAAAACCTTTAAAAGAACATTTTCCTTCCATATTTATAAATACTTTTTTACAAAAGTTTCACCGAATTCAAAGTCTTTTTTTATATTTATAAATTTTTTTCTGCTTTCTTCATTAGCAACGGAATTCAGTAAATATAGCTCAGTCATGATCTGCAAAAATGCATTCAGATACGAAATTGATTCTAATAAATATTAAATCTACCGATATGAAACACTAATGGTCTTGATGCAGAAATCATTAGTATTAACTTTATGTTGAATGGCAGCATCCAAATATAAATAAATGTCTCACGATTCTTTTAAAGTGTGTTATTAAAAATTTTTATTGCAGCACTTAATTAAATGTTTTGTTCAGCTAATTACAATTCTAAAATGAATAAAATTGCAAATATCATTGAAACATACGGCCGTCTAAAAGTGTCATATTATTAAATTAAAGTGATAATAGAAAGAGTAGAAAATGCATTAAAGCATTTTACTGGCAAAAGCAAAATAATTTATAAAATGACATTATTTAATTTCCTGTAAGTAATTTCAGAATACAAATTTGTTACTTTTTTTTAAACTTATTATTGATGGTAAGTATAATGTATTGAACAAGATTATTTAAAGTTTCAATCGATATTTCCAAAATTATTTCTTCTGTGGCAGGAGCCATGAGTAGGGTACCATCTAGTTTTTAATAAAAATTAAATTTTTAAAAATAGATTATCGTGAATTGAAATACATTTTGAAATAAATACTTTCAAAAAATAAGTAAATATATGGCTATTAACGCGAGATTTAAAATACCATAGAACCGATAAAATTTTTAAAGAATAAAGTAGGCTCTGATACTATTTAAAATATGGGTCGATAGGTTTTGTTGAAAACTTAATATATTAAAATGAGAGTCAGCTATTTTTGTGCTAATGTTTTTGAAAGATTCGACAAAGTTGGCGAAGGAAGCATCTTGATGGTCCTTATTAGACTAAGATAATTCCTTAAAATCTAATAGAAATGCTACTTAATTTTCCTTCATCCATTTTCCTATACATTATGCGCATTTCTCGCTATATTGCGATTCGAATTTAACGATTCAGAATAAAGAAGAAAATTATCGAATAATCTCGTTTTGAATAAAGGAAATCGATTTGAAAACTGAAAATATTCTCATAGATGGCAGTGATCGTTTAAAATAAAATGCATAAAACTAGACGAATTAAAAATATCTATACTAATATATAAATGTGAAATTTTGGGTATTTGGACGGATGGAGGGATGTTTGCTACTACACATGCCAGAACGGCTGGACAGAATTGTAGGAAATTTAGCACAAATATAGATTATAGTCAAGAATGGAACATAGGCTGCTATTCATTCCCGTTCATTGAGTGGTTCTTTTTATTTATTAAAAACTAACTTTCACGCCAAAAAGGTAAGACCAAATCCCGCCAAAAATAATTAAGGCTCCAGTTTTTTTCCTGACAGAATTGAGATTAGGCTTAACAGAATTTCGAACTTACTTCAAATGATTCAATTTATTTTCTTTGTGTTTGATGTATTTACAACCAAATATTGTTAATGAATCGATTTTTCGGATTCATTCTGAAGTACTTTTAAATTTAAGAAAAAAATAAATTAAAAGTAAATTCTAATCTGCATCGCATCACCGCAACTGGCGTAGGAAAGTCAGACATGTGCGTTGCACCAACTGGCGTTGAAAGTTCGCGCGTGATTATCGTGATATTAGTTGTGTTTGAGCGTGATGACAATGGTGTTTTCATCTAAGTTAAAAGTTTAAAAATTATGTGTATAATACTGTTGTAGGAATCTCAATCTCTATCAATAAATAAAATGGATTTGATCTGATTTTAAAGAAATATAGACTTGATTTGCTGTTTCGTTTTATTTTGGGAATACAATGTAAATAAATTGTTTTTACGTGAGTTGTGACTTTTGTTATAAAATTGTATTTATGCGATGTATTTTTCGTATATGCTTATAGTTTTAAATGCATCGTTTTTAGGTTAGGTTTAATTTTTTATTTGTCATATTTTAATTTGACAAATATATATTTCATATATATTTCACTATACAGTGGGTAAAAAAAGTCTCCGTACGCAGATACGAATGCAAATCAAAGCTTAATTTATCACATAAAATTCATAATGATAAAAATAAAAATTTAAAAATGAGTTAAAACTAATATTATTTAATATTTATTCACATTATAATACTAATTCATTATAATTCACATTATAATACTATTTAATAAGGATGATAATACTGACAAAATTAAATAATAAATCTTAAAAACTCAAAAAATGCCGGAAACATGGAACAAAAAAGTCTCCGTACGGTGCCCTAGCACACGAAAAAAGTTTACAAAAATGCAAAATAACAAATATACATTTAATGATCAGTGGGCCCTCCCTTGGCCTTTATCACCTCTTTTAGACGTTGAGGCATTACCCCTACAAGTTTTTTTGTTGTTTCTGGAGAAATATTACACCAAATACTACTAATGGCACTTTTGAGCTTAACTTTGTCTTTTATGTCATATTTTTTAAGTTGTCGGCCAATTTCTTCCCACAAATGTTCAATGGGGTTTAAATCGGGTGACTGGGGAGAGCTATGAAGTTGTTGTTTAACATGGTAAAGGCACCACTCTTGGCAAATCTTAGAAGTGTGTTTAGGATCGTTGTCCTGATGAAAAGTAAATCCAGTTCCAAGAGATGGTTTCTCTGCACTGGATAACACATTTTGTTTAATAATATCCAGATATCCATATCGATCCATATTTCCCTCGATGAACTGCAATTTTCCTACTCCAGAAGCACTCATACACCCCCACACCATAACACCGCCACCACCGTGCTTCACAGTTCCGCATAAATTCTTAGTTAGCATTTGTTAGTTTGGTTTTCCTCACACCATAACTCGGCCATCTGATCCATGAATGTTAAATTTTGATTCATCGCTAAAAAGAATGGATTCCCAAAAAGATAATGGCTCGCTTACATGCTTCTTTGCTAACTCGAGGCGCTTTTTCCTGTTGTACAAACTTATATAGGGTTTCTTCCGGGCCGCACGTCTATGATAACCACTTTTTTTAATGACATTTCTCACGGTTTGAGTTGAGACTTTAATGTTGTAACCAACCATTAAATTAGCTGCCAACTTCGGTGCACTAATTCGTGGATTTTCAAGAACTTGGCGTAAGATGTTTCTTTTATGCACGCGATTTAATTTTGACGTCCTCCCGGATCGATCTCTATCCTCAAGTGAATGAAGTTTACGATATCTTTCAATGATATATTGCACAGTAGACTTCGATTTTTTGATCCTTTCACTAATCCTTTTCATGGATAATCCATCATTTCGCAATTTAATCACTAATTCCCGGATAGCTCTGGGAACTTCCATTTTGAGACGATCAAGAACAAATTTAAACTCAACAACTGTCAAATTGTTGTTTTCTTATCAGTGATTAACTTTCTGACGTCAAAGATTTACTGCGGGCCTGTTTTAAACACTTCAGAAAGAATTTGCATAAAGCGTACGGAAACTTTTTTTGCACTGCAATTTTCAATTTACCTTAGATATTGCAAATAATATGCTTTTCTCGTTTTTTAAAAATGAAAATTTACAAAACTCTCTTTCTATAGACTTATACTAAACACATATAGACAGTATTTAAAGAAAAAATGCAATACTTTACAAATTATGCTCATTTATTCTTAAATTTAGTGACCGTACGGAAACTTTTTTTACCCACTGTATATATTTTATATATTTCATATATATTTATATATACTATATATTTCAAATATATTTTACTATATATTTCATTAAAAAAATATTATACTGTCATCATATGTTAATTTTCAAATCTATTATGTCATCTACGCGTCTATCGATTAAAGAACACGATACATGTTTTGAAGTAACAAATGTAACTTAATCAGCTATTACATAAACTATCGCATCTATTTTCAATATTCTATTCGTACTCATAGCCTATTTTTCTATATTTAATTTTGAAAGTTATTATTGTTTGTTTCTGCGTTTAACAATAAACAATTTTCTTTTAAATTCTCTCTAAAATAGAATCAGAACAATTCATAACAAAAATATTGTATTGGAACAGGATTGTTTCCGAAATCTTTATCTTTTTTACTTAAAGTTAGCATGCAATTATTTAAATAACTTTAAACTTGGATAAATAAAGACAGGAAATGTTTGGCTTAATTAATTAATTCATTAAATTATTATTATTATGGGATGAATATTTTTGCGTGTGTTAATTACTTTTTTATTGTTGCAATTATGAGTATCATTTACAAAAGTAAACCTCTGCCATTTATAAATCTAATGCATTAAATGAAAAAAAGTATATATAAAAAGTGTCGATTTTGAAACTGAAAAAAAAATCAAAGGCAGAAGACAAAAAAAAAGTTTTTAGTTCAATGTTCCTCTGTTCAAAAGAAAAAAGTCTTTAGTCTGCAAAAATAAATAATTAATTCCACATCAGTTGCTGAATCACTTTTTTCGTAATAAGAAATTCTAAGCCTTGTTATTTTTCTTTTGCGTATGATTAGGTATGGTTTGTGAAACTTTCCAATGAAAGGAAAGAAAACAAAAAGAAATATGCTTCTTATGAAAATAAAAACACTAATTTGACAGCAGGACTTTACTTTTTCTTTTTTTTAAAGTGGCTTCAATGATTCAATGGCGGACAGATTCAATGGCGTTGTTTCTTGCTGTAATGATTATCAATGAAAAAAAAATTAGACAATGAAAGGGGCACTTTTTTTCTAGTTTAGGTTTTTTTTTCACTTCGATATTTTTTCCATACTGTTTTAAAGAATAAATATTGCTCTATAAATAGTTTTATCGGAAAATTCACTTCTTATTCCAGTTAGAAGCAACAATAAAAAATATTGAAAAATTATTTATTTAAACCTAGTTCATTTAGATACTCATTACCATTGAAATACTAGTTTCTATAGATAATTCAGTATTGCATTTGCTAATTTATTATGTATCTGATTGGGAAGACATTAAAAGTAACTTTGCTCTAAGAAATTCTTTTTTAACTTTTTGCTTAATTATTCCGAGTTATATCAAGTACGTATATATTGCAGTTAATTATTATCTCTTGGAAACTCGGGCCTAGCAGAATTTTGCAGTACGATTTGTCTTATCACGTTTTTACTCTACCTGGAGGAAATGAAAGAAAATATTCAACTTTGATTGGCAGTTTGCCAATTATTATTTATTTTAAGGTTTTACTAGTGTTTGTGTGTGTGTTTTTTTTTGCGGGACTGCTCAAGAGTTTTCCCTATTGTATAGTATACGTCTGTATGTGGATTACTAATTATGAAAAAGGATAATTGCGATTAAAAAAAGTAAAATAATGGCGATAATGCAAAATAGTGAAAGCGATGCTTTTTCTGATAGCTATTATGTAGATAGTGATTCCTGCAATTAAAAAAATCAAATCCAACTATGCAGTGCAATCTGTGCTCCCGTAACAGAGATTCCAGAGATAAACCAGTAAGGAAACAGACCAGATACCAGTGTACAGAGTGTCAAGTATCACTTTGTGCTGCCCCTCGTTTAAAAAACTATCATACAAAGACTAATACTTACTTTTTTTTCATTCCCCCGAGATAACTCGGGAAAGTAAACTAACATTAAAACTAAATGCTCTTAAATTCAACTTAAAACCTATATATTTTGTTTTGCTTCGTTTCCTTGTGTTTAATGATAATTTTTTTTAATGTGATGATTTCTTACTGTTTTTTCAAAAAAAAATGTAAGGGAAGTGATTAAAAGAAACGGATTACATTCAATGAAATTGAGTATGTTATTGTGAGTTAATATCCGGATTTTTCACAATCATTTAGGAGTAAGAGGAAGAGGTCTCCACTAAACTTTCTCGTATAATCTTCAGTTTAGGTCTTATTTCCCTTCCTCGTCATAAAACTGTGAATTTTAGCTAAGTCTGCGAATATCTTGCATGGCTTTAGTGCACGATTGATATGAAATATGCCTTTAATCTAAATAACGCGTTTTTCTAGATGTCCTTTTGCTGGAAAATTTGCATCAAAATTAACACAAAAATGTACCTGTAGCCAAAAAATAGAATAATGAATTTCATTGATTTAAAACATCGCATTTATGAGCTATTGCTTTTTTACGCATGTGAAACTACAAATAAACGGAGGATTGTCCGGTTAAAAGATTTATTCGAAAATTTTATAACTAGCTAAGTGTTTTGAAACAATTTAAAAAGGCGAATAATAATAAAATCGTTAAATGTCTAAATTTGTAAAATTTTCTTTTGTTGGGTATATAGAAAGATATTTGTATTTAATCATTAAATTTGTTTATCACCATGAATTGAAAGAGAATTTTGATATCTGCCTTGGACAGAAAAAAAATTAGAGCTACTTCAAAGATAAATGCTTGTAATGTAAAGTCCAGTGCGACTGTAAATATATAAATGATGCAAAAATCTATTACAATTTCCAATTCAAAGAGAAAATAAGGCAAATTTCATTAAAAGAAAATTTGGTATCTGCCTTGAACAGAAAAAAAATGAGAGCTACTACAATGAAAAGTCCAGTGCATCTGTAAATGCATAAATGAATGAGAATTTATTACAATTTTCAATTCTTATAAGCTATTTCATCTATAAATATTTTTTTATTTCTTTTCAATTCATGTAAATTTTTATAGTCTGCGAATTCCCCAGAATCTTACAAACAAAAACTAGCCATAATTCGATCGTCTTATCTATTAAAAATTCAGCTTACAATGGAGTTTTAGCATTACCCCAAAGAGAAAACTATTAAATTTTTAGAAGCCTTCTTTCCGCCGAACCGCAAGAAAAAAAAGAAAAAGGACCTAAAATGAAAGAAAAGCATTGGACAATTATTTCGAATTATGAAGTGTGAAAAATTTATTACTAGTTTGCAAATGAGAGCTTTAAATTTTTTTGAAGGAAAAAAATCGGTTTTACTGTATCTTCATGAAACTAATGAATCGAATCTTTTAAATGAAAGAGTAGATTTAAGAGTGAAACATAATTTTCGTAATTGTCACATTTTTTAAGTGGATTCCTATGGGAAAACTACCTTTAAGATTTCTAGAAAATTTCTTCATTTATTCAATGTTTGGATTTTCACTGGTTTAAAATATATTTCTAGAAATGTAAGAATCCCAAACGAGTTCTTAAATGTGCCATCTAGCTCACAGTGGGTGGAAACAGCGGGATTGAAATTTTCATTTCGTTACAATTTTCTTAATATTGAAGTTAAAAAAATAAATCCAACTAACCAAATGAGCACCTCATTGAGGCAAACATCTTCCACATTAAATGTTTTTCTATAACTGTAATATCTTAAAAGTTAAAAATTCAGAAACTTAAAAGGGAAATGGGCCTATAGTTTGACTTTTTCCAACAATTTATGTGGCGAGATAGCAAGTCATATCTCTGACTCTCCGACCAGACTAAAAGGTAAGGGATAATAAATCCTGAATGACCTGACAGCCTCAATAGCAATATTATCGGGAACTGTGGTAGAGCCCTGAGGCACATTACTGGCCACAGTACAACCATTCCTTAAGGAAGTATGTCTCGAAGTCGATTGGAGAAGCCAGACCCCCACCAATTTATGTATTTTCCAGAGTAGCGAGATCCACCATGCCACTCAGCCTCTTTTCGAGTAGTCCTTTAGTGGGGAAAATTGCTCAATGTATAGGGTTTTTTTTTTGTTTTTACTTCTGTCTTGATGTGGGGATTTTTTATATATATTTGGGTATTCAAAATGGGTTATTTTGCAATGTTTAAATCTATGATTTTTTTTTTCAATTTTCCCTAAAGGCAAATTTACAATTCTGTACGCATAAATATGCATTATGTACGCATTACAATTGTAATTCTGTACGCAATTCTGCCTACGCATAAATGTTTTTATGTTCGCGATTATTTTTTTCCTTCCACAATAAAAATTAAATATACGACTTCTGAACGTCACTTTCAGCATAAAAATAAAAGAAAGTTCATTATAATTTTCCAAAAGATTTATTTATAGATTCAAGAACAGTAAATATTTTAATTTTAATTAGAAAGGCGTATTATGCATTGAAAAAAACCCCTGTGATTTATCATATTACTTTAAATACAAAATAATCATGTGTATTAATGTTTCATATCTTTAAATAATTAAATAATTAATTATGACTCCCACTTTAAACCTATTATTGTAATCCAATTTTTTTAAATCTTTTTTTAAGTAAATCGTCTGCATAAAATAAATAATATTTTTACTCTAATTTTCCTTATTTCTTTCATAAAAAAATATTTGATAAAAGTGTCTTGATTCTTAATTTTTGTCTTCTTCCACAAAAAAGTGGAGAGTAGGAAGGGAAAGATAATTTATTTGCACGTGTCTTCTTTAATTGAAAAAAATATATAGTTTTAGGTTAGTTGTTAATAAAACAAACACTTTTACTTTTCATAGAGCGACGCATTAGAGAAATTCTAGCTCTTCGATAAATGTGTATTTTCTATTAGAAGCTTCCTTCTTTTATTAATTGAAAAATAATTTAATTATAGAAGATTTAGTATTGAGGAAAAAAGATTCTGCATTTAAGTGACTGTGATAAAATACATTTTTTCCAATGCCAGATTTGCATGATAATTGCATCTGTGATTGAATTAAGTATTAAAATGTGCTAAGAGACTTAAGATCTTTTTTGTATTGTTATATTTTTTTCTATAAATAAAAAGGACAAGAAATAAGAATAAAAAATAATACGTTTTCTGCTACGTTTTTCAGCAGTGTTTTTTATGAACAGTATTATTTAAAAAAATTCTTGAATCTAAATAATTGGATTGACAGACATGCAATTCAGTTAAACCGTTTTAAATGCAATTATGCTTCTGATTTTGTATTAAATTGAGTTCGTTTAATCCTTAAGCGTTTCATGTGCGTGATGTATTCCTTGATGTAAAATAAAAAAAAAGAGATTAGAAGGAACTAATAGATACAACATGTTGTGTAGACTTCTAACTAGTAAAATATGTTTGAGTAGTTAGAAAAGAATTTGAGAAAACCATATAGTTTAAGCTCGGGTTATTAAAATTATATTTTTAAAAACCACGGAAATTCGCAATGAGGTATGCAAAAAAAAAAATGTCTAAAAATCTTCAATTAGAGTCTACTATCATGAAAAGATAAAAATAAAAGGAAACATATATATATATATATATAATTGAATCAACAAATAAAAAATTACTTATAAATTATTATAAATATTTCTCCCCTTTCCCCTAAGAAGTTTCATTAGCAACGGAATTTAGTAAATATAGGACAGCCATGAACTGCAAAAATGCATTTTAAAATCAAATTGATTCAAATAAATATTAAATCTACCGATATAAAATACTAATGGACGTGATGCTGAAATCATTATTATTAACATATTGTCGAATGGCAGCATCCAAATATAAACGTTTTAAAGTTATTCAATTGGCCTAAAAACTCAGAAATAATAACTCAGTACACAACAGTTATTTATTAAAGAATGATTTTCTATCTATTGGTATTGTTAATGTCTCTAATTGGTACTGTTTATATACATCTTGATACTGTTTGATTCATTAGCAATGCGAAGCTTTAATAGAATATTCATGGAATAAAGCCTCATTTTTATTTACCAGCATGAACGAATTTTTTTCACCGTAAAGCCGTAGGGGGATTTTCTGTAATTATATAATATTTTTTTGTTATTTCTCTTTTTTTAAATTAATTATTTGATAACTGATTGTATGGAAATTTCAATCCGAAATTGAGCGAGCTTTTAGATTTTCATTCTCTCATATCCTAATGTTTTTAAAATTTTCTGTTCCTTATGAATCTGAAATCTCATGTAATTAAAATAAATACTTTCTAAACCAAAATCCAGCGAGGGAAACTTTCTTTTTAAAACAATATAGGACTTG
Organism: Argiope trifasciata; assembly: GCA_026543055.1. NCBI lineage: Eukaryota > Metazoa > Arthropoda > Arachnida > Araneae > Araneidae > Argiope > Argiope trifasciata. Next base: position 100,696 of record JAPMOQ010028085.1, on the reverse strand, counting down.
ATTTTTGTTTCGGGGGTGCTTTTTTCTATTCAATGGCCAAAAAATTGAAACAGCACTAAGAGACTTATTCATATTAAACTGCAAGATTAAAAAATCTTATTATTTACTTTTTAAAAAAGCTACTATATAAGTTGTTCATGTCCACTAGCCTTCTGCTTTTTATACTTGAAGTTTTTCACGAAATAATTTTGGACAACAAAAACTATTCCCTGCCCTTTAATCAATTTACTGAATTTAAATCCTGTATTTTAGGCAGATAGATTGTGTGTTTTAAGCTAAAGAAAATCTAATTAGGTGAAATAATCTGAAACATAATTGTTTCTATGCTAAAATTACATTTATTTTGCAGTTAAATACATACACGTATTTATTAATATCGTAATGCTATTATACGAAATCTTAACAAACCATCTAGCTTTTAAATGCAGGCTTCAATAAACTCAAGTTTCTAAAAGTTTTGAAAACAACCATATGGTCCCATACCATTAAACATTTATTCCCATTATAGTCATAAAAAGTAACTTTTGATGAATTAACTGAACTGAAAAGAAAACCATTTCCTAAACTCTGCTTCTTTATTTATTTTTCTGTCCAAGGATTGTGGACTGGACATACTCATTCTTAGTTTCCACCGTTGCAGCTGCCAGTGCTTATTTATTATTTTTATCCGCAAGGTTAGTTTTTCTTTCTTGATGTCAGGACTCTGTTCCTTTTTATTATAAACTAGCTGGTACCCGGCGCGTTGCTGTCGCAGAAGAAATAATTTTGGAAACATTGTTTGAAATTTAAAATAACTGTCCTGTTTAATTAGTAATGATAAAAAGAATAACATTTGTCTTCGTATCAGAAATGAATACGTTTTTTTTTTAATTGAGTGATATATAAAAGAGAAGCGTAAATAATATTAATTCTATTTTTTAACTTAATTATTCACTTTATTTTTTAACTTTATTATTTTTTAAACTTTATTATTATTTAACTTTATTTATTTATGTTCATTTTTCCCCATCATCAACAGAAACAAATAAGTACAAGTAATAAATATTCAAAGTTCCATTGCAATCGGATGAGCAGTACGTCACCGCCTAAGGGACCTACAGACAAACATTCATTTTTATTTATAGAGATTATTCTCTTCAGTTTTTTCACCATATCTTTGAAGAATCCGTAGATCTAAAATATATGAAATACTTTTATTGTCTTTTTGGTGAAAATTTTTCAATTTACTCTACAAAATTAAAAGAAGAAAACATAAATATCCATTTTTTTAACAGGGTTAAAGTTTCTTTCTGAGTTTTTCCCCTTTATAGCTGACTGATGATTCGATATCTAATGAAAAATACACTAAATCTTATTTTCACTGATAGGTATGTTTTCTACCCTTTGAATTTAATTTTCGTTAGAATGTACCATGGCAAATTAGATTAGAAAACGAATAACCGGCGTTCAATTTATTGACATGCTTTTAAAAAAATTTCGTAAGTGAAATGGAATAGATTGGCAATTCGATTTTCTCTATCTTCCTGTTAAAACCATTTCGGAAACATTAAGAATAAAATTAATTTTCTTTGCTGCAGTTTGAAGGACCTTGTAAAAGTGCAATAAAAATTAATTAAAGAGGAGATTTTAAAATATACAAGTTAAACAGAAATTGTTCCATTAATAAATGATAAGGATTACTTTAAATTAACTTTATTCATAAGTTTGGCTACTTTTAACAAACCTTTCATACTTTTAAATAATTTTATCCTTTTTTTCTTCCAAGAACAGGCACTGTTTGTTAAATATCGATATCCTAATAGATACTGCCACGAGATGGCGCATATGTTACCTTCGCTGAGGAAGAATATGGAATTAGTGTTCGCTTTTGTCTTCGAATTAATGTGACGTATTGTGAACGATCTGGTTGTATTTATTAGAATAATCGAAAGTTTAAAACAGAAATATTTCATTGTTAACATACGATTGTTTTCTAACATTATATCTTCCGAATCATTGTAACATCAACCGCCAATACAATGATGCAGAGGCAAAAATGAAGTGTTCTGTATGGCCCATTATTAATACTGCAATATGAGCGGTTCAACCGTTCGCAATCAAGCATTCGTTATTGGTGACTGTCTTTACAATATATTACCATCATTGTTGAAGTTAATGGATATCACTGGCACTGCACCAAATTATATTTATTTTTTATCATAGAATTTAGGTTAAAGATTTTTTTTTGTTTGTTTTTAAAGATTTAGTGAAGTTTTCTTATAACGGAACATCAGAAAAAATGAACACTGAAAAAAAAAAGAAAGTGAAGACGAATTTCATTCAGGGAATTTATGAACTAGCTGTGGTACTTTTCCGTTATATGAGCCCAAGATGTCGCCAATGTGAGCCAAACACGAGTCAAGTCGCCAAGCAAAGTGAATAACAAAACAAATATTGCCATTGTGAACAAAACGTGAACAAGTCGCCAAATGTAACTATCTGAAATTTGACGTAATTTTGCATTTTTGACGACTTTTTGGTGACTTTTCACTTTTTCCGAATAAAGAATATTTGGCGATTTTTTTCGTTAACCACGTAACGATAAAATACTTCAACTTTATACTGAAGAATGTATCTTCAGTAAAATAACATTTGATCACGTAATATAAGACTACGTTCTTTAGAAAAATGATAGACCAAATTGGTTTACACGATAAGGACTGAAATATGCTTTCAACTACTAATTCGAAATTTCCGGCTTAAAGACATATTTAAGAAAATTGCAACTGACTTATTATCCATAGAACTGACTCGGTGTGTTTCTTGTTTCATTTACAATAATTCATTTATATTTCAGGTGTCAATTGTAAATATAAGAAAATGTCTTAAAAATAGATGCAGAGTTATAATTCTAAAAACTTCATTTTTATATTAAGGCAAATCTTTATTATATGGTAAAGAACTGTTCAGTTTATTTAGAAAATTTATTAATCTTAGTTAAAAATCAGTAACAAGAATATTGTATTCATGTAAGGATGAATTTTTAATTAGAATAAATATAAATTCTTGCGCATGATTGAATGTGACTAAATCTCCTTAACTAAACAAAATATGGAAGTAAAACTTAGATTTAAAAGATGTTCCTTACGAAGTTTGTTTTGTCCATTTAAAGTTATTTTATTAATAATTTTTTTTATTTATTGACATAAGTTATCTAAGTTTAAATTAGCTAAAAAAAGGAATTTTACTCATCATTTGAATCCAATGCGTTAAGTTGCGAAGTACTTGGTAAAAAACGAAGATTGGATTAACTTTTGGATAATTGGATGTTCTTTTCTTAAATATTTAATTATAATTATAATTTATGATCTGCTGCATATAGAAAAAGCTGAACTTCAAATGTATACCTGAAAAGCTTTCTTTTAACTCACTCAAATGTGAACTATTCAAACAAAGAAAAACTTAACTGGCGAGAATTGGAACACCTAATTAAGGTATTCTGTTTGGAATTAAGCAAATGATCATAAAGTTCCAGATGAATAAGATGATATTAGATAAATAAAATTCGGTAGTCATTTTTTTTCATCAAAATTTGAACCACATCTATCAAAAATTATCCCTCGACCGGTTGGTAGTTTTATATTCATGAAAATGCAATGAATTAAGTGAATAAAATTTGGTATGTGATCGTTTTTATTATAATTGTAGTTACATGAGAAATTTTGGTTTTAATCCATTCAAAGCCCAAATCCAATTTTTAGCTATTTTGGTATCAACCATATGACCTAGATTAATCGCCAAATAATATCAAATATGATTTTGTGACAGCAAGTGGACAAATTTTACTTTCAGTCGATAAGGAAAAACGCATCTAAAACACAAATTTGCTTTTTGGATTCTATTAATCATATCCCAAGGATTAATCGACAAATAATTCGCCAAGCCAGACTTGATAGATTCATTAAAAATGTTGAATTTATATCAGGCATCAGTATTTAGAAACAACTGTTCTTTAATACTATATAGGGAAATTGTGGATATACCTAATGTTCACATTTATACTCAGCGGCAGGGATTAATACTTTCATTAAAAAGTACAACAAAACGTATGGGGAGACAACTTCGACTCCTTTAAAAATTTATAGTAACTTATAAGAATTAGTTTATAAGGATTTATAGTAACTTATAGCAGTTTATAAGGATTTATAGCAACTTATAGCTGTTTATAAGGATTTATAATTACTTATAGCTGTTTTTAAGAATTTACAGTAACTTATAACAGTTTATATTTATAGTAACGTATAGCTGTTTTTAAGAATTTATAGTAACTCATAGCAGTTTATAAGAATTTACAGTAGCTTATAGCTGTTTTTAAGAATTTTTATCTTAATTTATAGGGGTTTTTAAGAAGTTATAACAAATTATAGCTGTTTTTTATAGTAGATATTTTTTTAGAATTTAAACTAAATATGAGAAATATATTTAATTCTGATTAAAAATATAATTGAAGTTATTTCTTTATAAATTTACAAATCAATTTTCATCCCCTTTCATTATATTTCTTTGTCATTTAAATTTAAATTAAGTATAAAATGTATCGGAAAAAATACGATATGCATTGGACACACACAAAAGAAAATACGCAAACTAAATAAAAAGAGACAATACATGTACAAAATAACAGTATCGAGAGTTCAAAAACAGAATGTTTAAGCACAATAAACATGAAAAAGATTTCGAGTCAATGTTCGATCTTCCATTTAAAAAAAAATACTTCTTTACTATGTAAAAATAAATCATCAGCAGTTGCTGAATTATTACTTCAGGTATAGGTAATTCTTTTGTTTCTTATCGTCTTTTTGTACTATTAACATCTGCTATAAAAGACAAAAAATAAACAATTATGAAAATAAAAATGCTAAATTAAAAAACAGCCTTTATCTTTCACGCTGTTTTGAAGTATCTATTCAATGACATTGTTTTTATTCTTACGATTGTTAGTAAAATAAATAAAAAACGAGGACAGTTTAAGAGATACATTTTTTTCATACATTTATTTAGTCATTGATTTTTTTTCCTCCTGACTAATCTTAAAAAACAAAACTCTGAGCCATGAGTACTTTCATTATCAAACGATTCTATTATCATTACAGCAAAAAGTAACAAAGAAAAAGAGCATTTTAAAATGTTTTTAGTTCGAATATATGTATCAAAATACTTAATGATTAGAACTTTATGATATTTTTAGGTGTTACATTATAAATAGAAAAAAAAAATATTTCAGTTGAGTTATTTGTTGTTGTAGCAGTTACCAAAAATTGAGGAAATGTCATTACTCGACATTATAAATCTTATCTAACACATATGAAACACTCATTAAATTCTCAAAACATTCTTAAATTAGATAAAACTTGAAAAAAAGAATTGATCCGTTCAATTTATATACTGAAAATGAAAATTTAAATACGAGCGACAGACATCTGTCAAAATTCCTACTTATTAACCACTCCCCTTCACATTTTTTAAAAAAAATTGCTAAAAAATCATAAATTTTTTTTAAAAAATTACTATTGCACACAAAGAAATGGAGTAAAACAAAATAAATAGGTTTTAAGTTCGATTTTTATTTTTTATGGTTGTAAAAGCATTTAGTTTTAATATTAGTTTATTACCCCGAATTATCTCAGTCGGAAGAAAAAAAAGTGAAATATTAGTCTTTTTATGATAAGTTTTGAAACAAAGGACAACACAAAGTGATACTTGACATTCTGTTTACTGGTATCTGGTCTCTTTTCTTACTTCTTTACTTCTGGAATCTCTTTTACGGGAGCACAGATTACACTGTCTTGTTAGATTTGATATTTTTTTCAGAAGCAGGAATCACTATCTACATAATAATTATTTGAAAAATCATCGTCTTCGCTATCTTGAACCATCGCCATGATTTTACTTTTTCTCAACTTAACTATCCTTATTTATACATTACTAATCCACAAGCAGATGCATACTATACAGTAGGGAAAACACGTAATCAGTCCCATCAAACTGCCAATCAATGCAGAATATATCTTTTCATTCCGTCCAAGCCGAGTAAAACCGTAATAAAACAAATCGTACCGACAAATTCTTCTTCGCCCGAGTTTTATCGGGATAGTAATTAACTTAAAGATAAAAGAACTCGTGATAACTCGGGATAATCAGGCAAGCGTTTAAACCAGATGCATAAAATAAAATTGTAGGAGTATACCGAATATTCATAGAATATGAATCGTCTCGTTAATAGAGGGAAGATTTAGTACTTTTAAATGTTTAGAGGTTCCTAGAATGCAAAACAAAATATTTAGAAGTCTAAGAGAAATCGACGCAATCATATTTTGTTTACTTCTAACTAGCAGTTTTGATTTAAAAAATGCTTTATATTAGCACACTGATAAAGACATGTTTGAGTTTTTTCTATTTTTGTTTAAAACAATCTAAAAAATATTTTTTGCCATAAAATATTTGAAAATATTAGTGTTTCTGAAATGAGCATTTGAAAGGGGAAATTTCGATGACAAAAACAAAAATATAAAAGAGTGAGTACAAGCATAAAGTAATAGATGCATATATCGGGATATAATTATAATGAAATGTTAATCAATTAGTGTAAAGTTCCTCTTTCCCATTCCTGATACGTGGCCTTTCCAGCCATCTGTGTAACCACCTGTTAAAACCTTCAATGGTTAAATGCCGCCAGATTACCAGACGGGGAATTTCCTTATCGCGAGTGGTCGGCGCATCTGGTCGTTAGTGATGTCCCGCTGAAAAACCACAAGGTGGTTTCATCGTTTAAGAGAAACTTATAGCACCTTGAAGGGGAAGGAGTGTCAAACCATATGGATGCAAAATGTTCCCCATTGTGAAAGAACTATCATTAACGCGTGTGCCAGAACAGTCAGCTGCGAGGACGCATCGTTAATTCATATTCCCACGATCGGCTGCTGACTACTGAGGGGAGAGGGCATTTTGCTGAACGGCTATTGAGCGGTAGAGTGCTCAAGTGGACCAATGTGAAATGAGAGGTGGAGATCGGACAGTATTAAAATTCGTTTTTTAAAGAGGCGGAGAAATACCTCTTGGATTGCGGACCAACCCTGTTAACCAACAACGTTTATGTTATTTTTTGTGGTGTTATTTCTCTTAATTGTTGAAGAACTCTTTTTACGATAAACCTTCGACTGTTGTGTAAATATCCTCAACTTCCAAATGGTGTAAATATCCAAATGTTTTAACCTAGATTAAAACAAGTTGTTCTTATGTACATATATACCTGTAAATAAACGAATTGTCTGAAATTCTCTTATTTGATCATTCAAGGTGAAGACATTACATTTGGTAAAAATAATCAATTGAGCTAATGAAATACTATTATATTGAAAAAATAATAGCATGATAGAAATCTTTTACATGCATTTATAAAGGTATTGATGAGAAAAAGGTTTAAGAATGATATTTATTCATTGAATTGTTCCTTTTGCGTTCCTTCTCCTTCATTTTTATATTTTTGATTAAAAAAATGTGTGTATGTCATTACTCGACAGATTATTACATACGCTTTTATTCTGCATTATGATAAATCATCGTCTTATAATAGTATAAGATTATAAGACGATATAAAAATATATTAGTTTATATAAGATTATACAAATTATATGTAAGGTTATGATAAATTATATATTACTTTTTAAAACTTGTACCCTGCATTACAAAATAGATTTAACATTACTGCGCAACTCGTATGTTAGATGTGCCGTTAATGCCAACAGTATATATTTCGGAAAGCACAGCAGTACAGAAAGAACAAGCACTCAATCCGTAGTTGGATTTATCCCAAACTTTAATAGGTGCCTAAACTATCGATTTCAATTCTATGTACTGAATTTTATCTATGTAGATCTCTTTGACAATAGTTATCATGTTGCCTAACAATAGAATCCCCGGACAGATGGACTTCCTCTGAACAGATTGCATTTAAAATTTGATAGAAATATGAAAATGTGACATAAAGAAAATATACCAAATTTCAAGCGGCCAGCACAAACCGTTTTTGAGTTATCTCTGTCACAGACAGACAGACAAGCATTTTTAATAATGTATTTTTTGAATTCAGGGAGGTCTAACTTGTAGCGATCCAACATAATCTCGAGTTCGAATTTTTTGACTTATTATAATTTCTCTATATTATATAAAACGAGAAAGTAAAAAGAGTAAACATAACATAACGCCATCCTGTGTCCTAGTGCCTATAACACTAATTTATCTAACCAGAAGATGGAAGTTATCTAGTTATATGAAGAAAAGATGGAAAGAAGAAAAAAAAGGGGGAAAAATGAAAAGAAAAATATAGAATAATAATAGTTCGTCTGGGTCACGTGTTTTGATTTCCTTTCTTGAAAAAAAAATCAAAACTTTAACATTTTTGGATGAATACTTTAATTGATTTTAACGTGGCATCCTGGTCTCAGCTATTCTGTGGCCTTGGAGAGGTCTTGGTATTCATGAATAGGGTTTATTATGGAATGGATGTTGCCGCGTGAAAGAGTATTCGATGCAACTATTCTGTACCATTCTTCCTCGAGACTTAGTTCTGGTATTCTTGTGTGCTATGAGAAAGTCAGGAAGCATTCGGTGGCATAGTGATTTAAGTATCCTATCTCAACATAGCTACTGCAAGGGGAGTTGACCGGATGGAATCTGTTTAGCTATGTCGGGAATGGGCCATGTCTGGTGAAGAAAAGGATATTCGCTCTGTTCCAGTTGGTGGCATAGAGATGAACTTTCAGTATTATGTTGAATTTGGACCGGCCTGTTCCGCCTTTTTCCCATTACTTTTACCATCTTGCCACCATTTCGGTTTCGAGGATTTTTTTCAGATCTCGTTAAAAAGAGTGAGCAGCTGCATATTCAGGTTTGATGTTCTTTTATATCGTAAATACAATATCAGGATCATGGATGGCAAATAATGAAACATTTGTGGTGGTAAGTTCATAAGCCAGATAACAACTTTCCAACCGGAGTGTATACTTTTGTCTAGGTGTTATGCCACGCGGCTACAGACCCAATGGTCCCGAGTTCGAAGCTCAAGAATGCACATTGGTGACTCAGGTTCTGAAACCACCGAAAGCTCGTTGGTGACCCTGGTTCGGAAACCATAGAATGTTCATTGATGACCCTGAATCTGAGCTAACAAACGCAATCTCCGTGGTTCCATCTACCGATAGCAAAGGTCACCCGTCATTATGATTGACTAGATAAAAACATCCGTTGTCCGTCATAGCACTTGGTGCGATAAAATCGTTCGTCACCCGCCATAACGCTTGGAGCGATTAAGCTGTTAATCGCTCGACATAAGCACTTGATACGATAACATCATTCGCCTCAACTCCAACTCACTAGGGGGAGAATAATGCGGTGGTAAGTTCATTTGCTGCATAACAACTTCCAGACCGGAGTGTGCACTTTTCTCAAGGGGTTATGCTATGTGTATACGGATTGAATGGTCCCGAGTTCGAACTTCAAGAATGTACACTTTCTTAAATCCCAATTTTATAGCTTTATGTACGTAGTTAAAAAATTTCAAAATCGCTTCACAGTTGAATTTAAAAACGAACACAAAGTATATACCAGCGCTTAAAGTGTTAAAAACAAATTTCAGAGTTGTAACAAAAGCGGAATATTCAAACATTTAAAACCTCCGGATGCTATTTTAAAATAAATAAAGACATTCCAGATGGCTTTCATCACAATTTGCAATTCAGATCAGTCATGCAATACTCAGTCATCTCCCCCACCCTAATTATTTTCTATTCTCAGGCATCTCCATCATTCATTCATTCTTTCCTCCCCGCACTTTTATAAACTTCCCCCAGAAAATAAGTACGAGAATTCGTTCGTCTAAACCATTAAAATTTCCATTTATAGCGTGGTTTTAGCACTTTGGAAAAGCGGGGAGTCTTATGAATATTTCAGATGCCTAAAACGGAGTTCTAAAATGTAAGAAAATCGGGAGGTAGTAATCTTAAATTATGGAGTGCGAAGAATTTAAGTACTAGTTCTTAAGTTTTGAATAAAAGGAAGATTCGATTTTCTTTTAATCAAAAGTCCGTTTAGTTTTATTGGGATTTCCTACAACGGATAAATCGAATCTCTTTACGAAGAACAAGGTTTTAACTTGGAATACGATTTAGGGGGATCAATAGAATATTTGTTTTCTACTTAACTGGAGAAGATTTTCTGATGAATATTTTTTAAGGGATAAGATCAAAAGCAGTTTTCCTCTGCAGTTTTCTGAAAATGTTTTTCGAAATAGGTGAAATAAGGAAATGTCTTATTTCCATATTGCTTAGTTAAACATAAATTATTAAAATATGTTAAGTACTGATCTAACTATACAGTAGCCTTCTTTATAAAACACTATATTACAACTTCTTAATAGAAGTAGAATTATTTATTGCTGCTCGTAAATTTTTTTTGATGAATAAAATTTTTACTACCTGATACTGTAATAAAATTTATTATCTGAAGTAAAAAGATTTAGTGCTGCTAGTTAAAATGTTTTGATACACAAAAATTTCGCATCTTATAGTTTTATATTTTGAACTTATTGGTAAAATATGTTAATAAACTGATTACATTGAACAGCCCTTAACACACATATAAAATTCTATTACCCAACCACAGCGACAACAACATTGGCAGGAACTATGGTAAAGTCCACATGACCATCGCCGCTACAGAACAACTCTCTACTTGGGAATTGCGTCCCATCTTCGATGGGTGGTAGCCAACCCCCACCTCTTTCTGTATCCATCGTGATGCCGAGAGCCAACCACCATACCGGAAGTTTCTCATTAATTAGGAAAGGGAGTAATGTATATAAACGTAGGGATATAACTTCGCACAATGACATCGATGTTGCAATTTTCATAACAATGTAAACAAACAATGCTCGGCTGTTGTATACGTGAAAAGTGTTTCTATTTTAAAATGGTTTATCATTTGTAAATTATTCCTAATAAATATCCATGGTATCATCACGAATGCTTTAATGCTTGCGAAATTTTTCCCGAAATAAAACACATGAGAATATTTGAAAGAAATTTGAATTTAGTGTGCATATTACAACAGGGAATTTTGATTTACAGAGTCATCTGATCTGAAATGAGGCCAATAATGTGTGTCTTAATATTTACTAGTTTGATTCTAAATTATATTATTACTTCAACTTCTTGGCGATTAGAGTGATAATTCACCTCTTGATATTTTCAGTTTATTTACAACTTTTCTGTTGATTTGATAACAAATAATATTTTTGAATTAGTTTTAAGTAATAGGGATTTATGATTATATAATTCTCGTACTGTAAAGGGACTGGACTGCCTCAGCTTTTCTAGAAAAAAAGGAATGTTTAAAAAATATGATCAAATCCTTAAATTACAACTTGACAACATTAAATCGCGTCATGATTAAATTAAATCATATGTGATTACGCCATGATTACATTAAATTACATGCGATTACATAATGACCACATTAAATCACTTGTGATTACAATTTGATTACATAAAATTACATGCGATTACATCATGAACACATTAAATCACATGTAATTACATCATGTTTACATTAAATTACATGTGATTACATCATGACCACATTAAATTACATGTGATTACATTAAATTACATGCAATTACATCACGGCCACATTAAATCACATGCGATTATATCTTAATCACATTAAATACTATCATTATTACATTAAACCACATGTGATTACATCATTATTACATTAAATTATATGTGATTACATCATGATAATATTGAAAGCGTATTGTTAACTGTAACTTTAAAGCCTTTCACTAATAGAACAGCAGAACCCGGTCAAAAATTATCTTTACTAATGAGCTATTTCCGTGCAGCGTTCTTTTTTAACGAAGCGTCCAGGATATGAAGCAAGTAATCAAAAATTATGCTTCACTTAACAATCCTGAATTTTTCCCTTGAAAAAGAAGTGGAACCCTAAACGTCCCGTTAATATAGAAACTGCATGGCTTGGTTAGTACTCAAAGGGAAGAAATCTGGAGTACTAACCAAGGGAGTACTAATTCAAGAGTACTATTTAAATCATCCATATTTTTGGCTTTTTTAATAATATAAAAAGAGTCTTGAATATGTATAAATTAAATAAAAATATTAAATGTTCTTAAAAAAACATATTTCTGTCTTTATTGTATTTTTTTCTGTCAGAAGGAAAATAAATTGCAGATATCATATATCAAATATTATTTCGTCGGCACCCTTTTAAAAATTGCTCTTTATAAATACATGAATTCTAACTATTCAGTGACAAGTAATTCAGTAATTATTTAAAATTCTAATTATTCAGTAACAAATGTTCAGTTATTTAGTTCAAAGATTGAAATTAAATCTCTGTAACTAAAAAATTGAAAAAGATCATATATTCATGAACTTCGTATGAAAGAACTCTTTTAATGCAGCTATCTTCTGGGATTATAATCTCCACAAAGTATCAAGGATGCTCTTTACATTGGGTTTATAAATTATTTAAAGAAGAAAAAATATTTTCTGAAAATCGTCTGCCTGAAGAATTAATATTTTTAGTGAAACTTTCATTACTTTTTTTAACTAAAATTTGCTTCAGAAACGCTCGTGGGCTTTTTATTCTTAGTAAAAAGAGGAAAAAAATCGTTTGAAATATTCTCTTCCTTAATTGAGTCGAACACAGTTCGAACGCAGGTGTTTAGATAGCAAACACTTTTCCACGTCACAGAAAAGACGCATTAGTGGATTTCACCTCTTCGGTAAATGCCTCTGCCTTTTTTTATTATTTTTAGCTGCTCGCTTCCCTAATTAATTGAAAACTAACTTCATTAGAGAAGACTTGGGACAGAAAAAATTGTATCCTTTTAAATGAATGGAGTAAAATTGCTAATTCGAATGTGTTTACAAATACATTGCATCATTAATTCAGTTCTCTATTCGATTGTTTTAAAAGGCAAATCTGTGTCCAATTTTTGGTATTATTTGTCTCGTTTTATTGTTAGAAATGAGTCTAAGAAATAAAGGACGAAAAAGTAGATTTTTTAACTTTTTTTTTCCAAAAGGTTTTTTGAGATCAGTGATACTTTAATTCCTTTTAACAAAATTAATTAAATTGAAAGTTAAACAATGGGAATGTAAACATCTTTAAATGTAATTAAGTAATTGATTGAGACTCGAATTGAAAAGTTTATTTATTCTTTCGGAATGCCTTTTGATGTTTGATGTTCTAAAATAGTGTTTTTACGCAGGAGCAAAAAGCGTACTGAAGTTTCTTTAAAACCGAAGTAACAAAAGTATTTTCTGTCTGTCTCGAAAACAAATATGATTAATCGAAAAGTAATTCTTGAAAATTTTAAATACTTTCAAATATTAAGAGTTTATTTAAAGAGGATTAATTTTTACTTTCATGTATACGCAGTCTGAAGAAAGTAAAACAGTCTCTAAAAATACAAACTCAAAATTTACACGTTTTAGGTCTCCAAGATTTTGAAAAACACTTTTTTAGAAAATGTACGTCTTTGATGAAATAACTCATAAATGCTTTGAGCTAGATGGTTGAATTTTCATATACGGTGTTTGATGATTTCTCAGAAATTTTGAGCAACATCAATATAGATGAAGTTTGTCTGTCCAGTTGTCTGAGTCTGTGTTGACACCATAAATACAAAATAAAGAGTGTTACATGGATAAAATTTAGTAAAAATTTCACATTTATAGTTCAGACATTTGTCAAATATTGAGTTAAATCCAACTGCTGTTTGACTGTCTGTCAGTTAGAAAAATGTTAGTGAAAATTCAAACAAAAACGAAAAATTAAAACACAAACACTTAAATATATCGAATTTGGTATGGAATTTTGTCATTAAAAGTGTAGTTTTGTGTCAAATTTTAATTCCAATCGATTGAGTAAAACATGCCTAAAACATAAATCCAATTTTCGGTTACTATTAATTTTGGTCAAAGATTAATGTCCATATAACTCACCAAAGATGATATGATGGATTCCGTAAAATTCCGGTCAAAATGTAATATTTCGTTATTATTGTGAGCCAATGCCATGAATAGCATTCGCTGGTATGGTAAGTTTATTAGAGAGGAAATTTTAGTTTGACCTCTCTCTCTGGTTTGAAAATGTGTTATTTCGCCATAGTCTGATTTATTTTAAAGCATAGTATGTACGGAATGTGTAAAAGTGTACAAATGTGTTCACGAATCATGTACACAAGATTATTTATGTTCTACTCAAGAAATATTTAATTTATCAGAAATAGCGAGAAAACTCGGGATTTTTCTTTAGCTATACTCCCTTTTTGATCTGTTTAAGTACAATTTTTGAATTTTCTTATAGCATTTTAAAAATTCTTAGACATAAGAATTCTGCTAATAAGAAAGGCGGCATAAAGCCTTCAATGCCTTCGTTTCGATGAGCTTTTAATTGTATCTCAACGTTGGTTCCAACAATTTTTTAGCTGAGCTAAGTTTCCTTTCTCATTCATTTATTTAATGAGACTTTAATATCTATTAGACGAAAACAATGAAGCGCCCATCACCAATAACTCATCTTTATCGAATAAACAAACAATATTTTAGCTTGTTTATTAAAAAAACAATGTGCGTGTTAGGCAGTAACATTATGAATCTCAAGAGAAAAACTACAACAACAGACGATAGATAATTTAAAAGTTATATAGTGACAGCCGACTTAAAAAAAATGCATTATCAGATGACAGATATTTCAAAAGTTATACTGTGAAAGCCGACTGCAAAATAAAAAAAAGGATAAATAGCAATTTATCGCCTGCACATTCTGAGGTTTCAACAATTTGTTGCCTTCACATTCTGAGGTTTCAACAATTTGTTGTCTTCACATTTTAAGGTTTCAACAATTTGTTGCCTTTACATTTTGAGGCTATAATAATTTATTGCCTTTACATTTTGAAACTCCAAAAAACATGAACAATGAAAAACATGAAGCTCACATGACAACAATGTAGATTTCTTTTAAATTTTGATCGGAACCCAAGCACGGAAATGCTGGCAAGCGTTCTGAGTACAAAAGAATAAAGTATTTCTAAAATGTGAAATACTATATATATGCTATGAATAAAATAAGAAGAATGCTTTTAAAATTGAAATATAGCATATCATTAAATTTCGAATGAATTGCACTTTTGCATGCAGACAAGCATGATAACTAAAATCAATTAAGATTTGATTAAGTGAAATTTAGGGACATTGCATTAGCATTTAAAATGTAGATTCTTTTTTTATTTGTTGTCTGCATTTTTGAATGCGTTAAAACACGCCATCGATGTATAAAATTCGGTAAATAACCTTTGCTTTTAAAATTGCAGTTATGTCTCAAATTTTAGTTCCATTCTGTAGTTGATTTTATAATTAATTTAAAATTTTATAATTCATACTATTTAGAAACATGATAAAACCATTAAAAGTTGAAGTGTTAACAACAAGGGGTGTTCTCATGAAAAGGTACGAAACGTTGTAACAATGTAAGCGTTAACATATATGCCTATGCCGCTATGGGAGAATGTAGAGAGACATCCAGGGACGCGATTAGAATCTAGGGCGTAGACCGAATCGTACACAAGTGACCGCATGTGCAGGAGAAAGTAGAGGATCCTATAAACAGCACCTTTCAATTGATGTGACAGTGCATGTGATGTGCACACAGGATGGCGTTCACATCTCAAAATATGAATGCCGATGTGCACTGCGAGACACTACGAAGATTAAGCAGGTTTGTCAAGACCCAAAGACCGGGGTTACTCACAGAAAGTATGGTTTCTGCTCCATGATAGCGCGTTTCCACAAGTCTTCAGGCTCACTCACGCTGAACAGGTCAAATTCAATTGGGAGAAGCTCAGCCTGGACATGTCACACTGCCATTTTCATATGTTTGGTATTCTGAAAGGGAAGAGTTTCAACTCGGACTAACGGACTCAAAGGTGCTGTGAAGGATTCGCCACGTCCACAGGAATTCTAGGAACAAAAAATCCTTCGACTTCTTTAGGAAAGATTTGTTTAGTTTAGTTATTTTAACGTCCAGTTGTAAAGCAACACTAGGACTACTTTGGGATGGACCTTGACATTTTAAATCACGGTCAGATGACGAGGACGGCACCTGATCTGGCACCCCCCTCTCCACACCAGCGTGAGGACGTTTGGTCTGACGGAATTAACGTGCAAGATACCCCCTCACACGACTTTATTCGGTGGAATCGAGTCTCGAACCTGAAATCATCCGGTTTCGAAGACGAGACCATCAGACCACAGTGGCCCTGCTTTATCAATGGAATCGTTGTGCTGAGATCTAAGACGTATACTTTGAATAACGTCATCATTTATACCCATAATGCCCTTTCGTACCTTTTAATTTGAACACCCTGTCTAAAAATTGAAGCATCAATTATTTATTTATTAAAATTCCAATAAATTACTTATTATGCTGATATTTCAAATTTATTCGAAAGAATTGTTATTTATTAAAGACTTTCAGAGCTCGGGTAAATAACTTGCTTTATTTAACCGAAAGTTTTGACATTCCTAGTTAAAATTCCAGAAAAATATATTTTCCTTTAAGATTTAATTACATCATAATTGCTATTCATCGTCAAATGTTAGCATCAATGTGATAAATTTACTGTCCTTAATATATTGTATTGAAAATGAAAGCAGCTAACGTGTGTGATTGCAGGTAGAAGGTCTTTTAGAAGGTAGCGTAACTAATTGAATAATTTATGCGAAATCTCAGACATTTTAATGCTGACGCGTTTCCTTAAGAGAATGAAAAAGTAGTCTAAATGTCACCATGCAATGTTAAGCAGATTGCGACTGACATATCGTCCTGAACATCAATTCAACAGCTAAAAGTAATTACCGAGTGATAAAGTTTATTTTATGCGACATCGTGGCTTTATCATGATTTTTCGTTTGTTGTCGCTTTACCGTGCAACATCGCAGTTCTTTCTCAGTAATTTAGTGCGAATTTTGTTTTGTCATTGTTATTTTATGAAATGGAAATTATAGCTGTGCGCATGCAACGTTAATGCGTTTTTCTGTTTATGTGTCTTATTTTGTTGATTCTTTCGATACTGAAAATGAGGGAAAGTATGTATTGCGTGAGTGCGTGCTTTTAACACTCTACAAGACATACAACTAAATTTAGCTCTGTCGAATTTAGTGTAAACATTCACTTTTTTGTTTGTTTGTTGGAGAGCGTTGTTTAAGAATCTGTACTGGCTAAACGGAACATAATTTTGGAAGTGGGGAGGAATATCTCTCATTATTGTGATTTTTTGTTTGATTTTTGATTCCATTGTATTCCTTTTAACTTGGCTTTGATTGCTAATTCACTTAGATTCATCTCCATTTTAGTAGTAGTTGCATTGGCGATCTCTAAATGCAATGATATATTTTTTTAATTGTTGATTTTGTTCCCTTCCAAAATAATTTTTATTTTCAAATCCAATATTTCGTTTTGTTTCGTTTCCTAATGTATTTCAATTTAGGTTTGTTTCTTAAATAGGTTTTAGGGTATTGTGCATTTATTTTTGTTTACTTTTTGTAGTTTAATTCGGAAATAATTTTTAGTTTAATAATTTAGTTTTCAATGTAATTTTTAATCCGAAATTATTTAATTTTTGATAATTTTTAAAAATTAGTTTCAATTGCTTAGTGATTTTATGGTTGATTACTTATATATATATATGGAATTTCGTAATTACACTTGGAGTGTGTTAAATTTTTTCTTCAATTGGCTCAGAGAAATTACCTAAATTTGATAATAAAATTCGATTTTTGTATACTATTAACCACACAGGGATTAATTGCTAAACATCTCTCTAAGGATAACATTTTAGATTCAGTAAAAAATGCTAAATTCACGTCGCAAGATTATATTTCATAGCCCTTCTACGAAAGGAGTTTTCTGAGATAACACATTCGATTAAGAGTACCCGAAAAATGTTTGGATACTTAATTCCACCTTGTTATTAGCATGTTTTAATCGAGCTAAACTGCTTCTGGGCATGATCACATATTACGCATTAATTGAGTTGCACGAATTTAATTTTGGTTCATTTTGCATCAGAAATAAGTCAATAAATTTACAGCTTAGTGTTAGATATCACGCAAAGAGCAAGCGAAATGTTGAATTTTCCTAGTACGTGATTCCTTAGTTCCAAGTACACAGTGTTTCTATCTCACTGCTTATTTCACTCTATTTTGTTAAGAAAATCTGCATGGTTTTCATTAGACATAATTAAAAGGAAATGGGTGCTATATTTACGAAAACGCTGGGCTAGAGAAGACTAATAATAAATATCAGTCTACTGGAATGGTCTCAGCTAAACTTTCTGCCATTAATCTCTAAAAAGAAAATATTATCCTCAACCTTCCCTTTGAAATTAAATTTTCTAGATTGAAGAAAAGCCAATGATTTTTACCTTAATTAGACCCTCTGGTAAAAGTTGGGATTGGGAGGCAATAATTTCAATTTTTTCCCCTAGCTCTTATCAAAAATGAGGATTGTTCTGTTCGTAGAGTATTTTCTCTTTTACTTTTCCTCACGGCAACGAACAAGTATCGTTCGAAAGATTTGGATTGGTGAAGTAATATGCCAAACTACATCAAGGCTCAGTGTAGAATGTGTAGAATTTTATTCATATATTGGGTAAAAAAAATGTCAACGTTGTTCGAATAATAATTAAGAAATATTGATCTATGGTATAGATTTATCCTTTTTATTGAATCTATCATATTATATATGAGATTTTTTTGATTAACCGCTTAGCATGTGATTAATACGAATTTACATTTAGACTCGAAAACCGAATTTACATTTTAGACATTTTTTTTTATTTCAAACAAATATAAACCTAACTATGTCACCACAATTGTAGCCATAAAGTCACTCATCAAATATTTATATTTGTTTCTGAATTATAGTATTTGCATTGACAAATAGTCAACTTTTTTTTTTTATTTGATTTGAACCGTAATAGATATCTGCATTTTATTCTTTTTATTCATTAAATTTTAAGTTTTTGACCTTTCTGTAAAATTCTCTGTGGCATGCTTTTTATAGAAAACCTGTTTTTTCTCGTCTTTTGCTTGGCGATAGTTGGCAGTCAATACGTTTACCAAAATGCATTCAATTCGTAAGCGATTTCATTCGTGGGTTTGAAGTTAATATTTGGTTACTACATTTAGTTGGTATGTAACGTTATGTTAAATTACCATGTTGTTAATTGTTATACTAAATTACCATGTTGTCACCAGTCTTTCGCAGCAATGTAGTGCTCGGAGAACTTTTTAACAATATTTTATATAAGTCAATAATAGCAAATTTTCTTGGCTTTATAATAACAATTGCAGTACTCACTTAAAGGTTAAACATTTTTTCTTGTTGTAGAGTTTTGAATATTTGATCTAAATGTAAGACTGATTGACCGATTTTGATTTAGAATGCTCAACTTAAAGTTCCGTCTTTTGTAGAACTTTTAAATTTGATTTATATAAAGTTCAGAATCCTGTTAAGAAAGCTATTTTGTTTTAAGTAATCAGGAGAGAGTGGTTTGGTGCTTTGGAATTTATCAATTTATTCAAAATGATAACCTTTTTCTTAAGTAGTTCTTTTTTTCCCCACGCTTAATTATAACAAATAATTAGAATTCTCCGCTTGTAGCTTTTTTATAAATCAAAAGGATCGTAAGTATTGACAATAAGTTAGCAGCCTTTTCCAAACTATTAGCAAAGTAAGTGATTCTCTTTACAGCAAAGCTAAAGTGAAAATCATTTCCTAAATTACACTTGCATTCTTCTTAAAACTCTTACTTTTCTATACATTAAGCTATTGACTATCACTATTTTTTTTGTTTACACATTTATAGCTGGGAGCTTTATTTATTATTTCTTTTTGCTCACTTTCTGTTTTTCCGCCAAAGAACTGATTTCTGCTTCATCAAATATAATATTTAATTGCGTTTATCTTCAAAACATTCACGGATGCGAAATATATCAACTTTTCTTCAAAAGCTGTTTGGTGGGGAATCGTAAGTTCATACAACAGAAGATACAGAAGAAAAAGATAGACAGAGAAATCTAATTATTAATCGATCAAAGAGGAATAATATTTTTTTATTTCTGTTATAGATAGCAAATGATTAATTTTGATTCATATAGAAAGCCAACAGATCAAATCTTCAGCGATAGTCATATCTTTGTTCTATGAAACAAATTTCTATTGCGACTGTCAAAGCAAAGTAGAGAAGGAACTAAATTTTCGGATAGAAATTCACTGATATTTTTTTTTCCTAATTAACTCCATATGATTTTTTAACTATTGATAATTGAATCAGTCTAAGTTTTTTCATCAAAATTACTTCGAATATAGCCTTTAACAAAAATTTACTTTAAATTCTTACTGACAAAATATGAAATAAAACAGGAATAGAGTATTATTTAAGAATGGAAAATGGCATCAACTAATGAGAAAGGAGTTTATAATATATGAGTAAATATGCATTAGTATATTTTGATTATAAATTTGTCCTTTTTATTTCTATAAAACAACGTTATTTTATTCCTTGTATTAAAGAAATCAAATCAGGGAAAGTAATCTTTGGTACATAACATATTAGCTTGCCCACTGGTATTAAACCTTAATTCAAATTCAACAATTCTAACTAATAATCTTATTATTTCCCATTTGGAAATCTTGGCATAAGTGAGATTTATTCCTTTTAACTCATATAATTATAATATAATTGAGTATGCCCTCTTCCTTTTTATTTCAGCAGTTATATCTTTATTTTATTATCTATATTTTTAAAGTTTGTCCTTTTAAAAATGGCAACATCAGTAGCCTGTTTTTGGAATAAAAATATGTCAACTTGATATAGTTTCGCTTATTTCAACTTTAAATGTAATCTGAATTAATCATTCAAGAAATATAGTCCCTTGTGGTAACCGATCTTTATGAACTCTATACAACTATGCCGCATTATTAAATTTATAATCTGATGTTAAATCTCCTCAAAAATATCATTTATACTATATATTTTTTCTGACTAAAATCAAATTTTCTTATTTAGTATGAATCATAAAACTCTCATTCTTGGAGCTCTAAAGATAGAAATCTGAGCATTCATGTGTTTATTGTTTTCATGCTTGTCCTCAGTTTTATACAGAGGGAATAAACCATTTATTAGAGAGTATGCCGAAAAGTTCAGAGAGATCTTTAACTACTTTCTAAAATGACATAAATTAGAATTACACTGAAATGATTGCAAATATTATTAAATTTTAGAAACTTTGAAACACAATAGAAGAAAACCTTAAGAAGAATCATGAGACTCTAATAAATTGATAATTATAAGGAAACTAATATTATAAAAAATATCAAAAAGGAAAAACTTATTGCCATGTACTTTGATTATTTATGAACTATATTTTCTAGTACGTTTAGAATATTAATTAAACCATTTCTTGAACACCGTATAGATAGCATGACTATTTTTTTAATTATTTCAGTATTTGATGATTCTGCTTTAGCAAAAATTAGAGGATCACTAATATTTAAATTCGTAGATAGTACTTCTAGGATATGAATTCGTTAATCCAATATGCAGTGAGCTTATTCAATTAAGCAATAATGGGATACATAGGAAATTGCTACATTTAAATTTTTATTTGTATATTTTATTTAAAAATAAATTCATAGTTTTTATCAACATATTATTAAACCTTTAATATTTACAATTCCATTAAGCCTCTTTTCTCGCTACTTTTATTTTTCTTATTCCATTTATGTATTTTTTGAAGTAATTATCTATAATATTTGCAATGCGTCATGCATTAAAGGCTGAGATACTAATTTTAATGAAATACACATTAAAAGTAATGCAATCGAAATCAGAAAGAAAGAATGTTCTTAGACAGAAACTCAATGAATGGTTTGCATGAAGACTGCAGTGTTAAAAAAGTGTTTTTCATTCAGTAAAATATTATCATTTCCACCTCCTCAATTTTTAAATCATTCGCGGAGTAATATACACCGAAGAGCCATTACATTATGACCACCCTGCAAATAACATGTAGGACCACCTTTAGCCTTCAAAACTGCTCGCACCCGCCGTGGCATTGATTCCACAAGGAGCTGATAGGTAATCTGAGGTATCTGGTACCAAGCGCTCACCAACTGGTCCTGCAATTCCCTCACATTGCGAGGGGGTAGCGTGGCAGCACGAATTTGGTTTTCTAAGTAGGACCACAAATTCTCTATTGGACTAATGTCAGGTGAGTTTAGGGGCCAAGACATGACTTGAAAGTCACTGGAATGTTCCTCGAACCAATCCATGACGATTCAACCCTTATGACATGGTGCATTATCCTGTAGGTACACGCCATCCCCCACAGGAAACACTGTTGCCATGAATGGGTGAACCTGGTCTGCAACCATGTTCACGTACCTTCCAGACGTCAAGGATTGTTCTGTGGGGATTATGGGTCCTAATGTGCTCCATGAAAACATTTCCGACACCATACTACCCCCACCACCGGCTTGTCTCCGTCCAACTGTGCATCCGGGAGCAAGGGATTCATTTGGAAATAGGCGTATTCTCACACGCCCGTCGAGGTGAGGGACCAGAAAACGTGATTCATCAGACCATACAACCTTCTTCCATTCCTCTGGTATCCAATTCCGATGTTTCTTGGCCCATAGCAGACGCATCTGGCGATGACGTTCCGTTAGTGCAGGGACATGATTCGGCCTCCGGCAGCGTAGGCCGATACGCAGCAATGTACGCTGCACAGTGTGTTAGAAACACTGCCTGGGTCACCACTGTTGTAGCTGGTAGTGATTTCGGCTGTTGTAGCCCTTCGGTCACGGCGAACAATGCGTAGCAATCTCCGGTCTCCTCTGGAATCAATGCGCCGTGGACGACACACTTTTGGCCGGCGACTTGCCGTTTCACCATCCCTGCACCACCTTTGATATGTGCTCACAACAAATTCACATGAACAGCCCACTAAATGCGCCGTTTCTGATATTGATGTTCCAAGTCGCCAAGCCATAACGATTTGACCTTTATCAAAGTCTGATAAATCCGCTGCTTTTCCCATTATGTCGCTAATAGCACTATGTTTAGAAAGACACTGCATACCCGTTTTATATACTCCAATATCAACCCCGCACGCGCAGTGGTTCTGCTCCTGGGCTAGCCCGTTCTCATTGATGGAGGGTGGTCATAATGTAATGGCTCTTCGGTGTATATATACATACAAATTTAATGTCATTAATTTTTGCTATAATCATTGTTTAAAAAATAAAAAATGTCATAAAAAAACGTAGAAAATTAAAGGTCTGTATTTTTTTCCTCCTCCTTTTTCTGATGCCATTTGCAGGCATGTGTATTGTATTTTTTTTTCAAAATTATAAAATAAAAAAATTGCCTCAGGAATACTCATCTTAAAGTAATTGAATTGTCATATAAGTTAAAAATAACAAAAAAGCCTTTCATTTTAAATAATTTATGGAAAAGTATCCTTATAGATATAAGGATTTTTTCATATATTTAACTTTAGAAATAGGAAGATACATTTTGCGTATTCAATCTAATCGCATATTTTGCTATAGTATTGCACACTGACTACGAATAAGTATTTGGACACCTATGCAAACGACGATATCTGCGGTACGTCACGGTCTCCGCCGGTATATATCGAGTAGGAAACAGCATCGGCTTTAGTCGCATGGAAGATGCCTCGTTGTTCGGAGCTCTCTGATTTCAAGAAAGGTATAATTATTGGGTATCTCAAATGTCGCCGATCCTTAAGGGACATATCTAGCAATCTAGAGTACCCAAAATCAACAGTGGGTTATGTGATTAAGAAGGGGAAGATGATCGGTGATTGTCGGAATGTGCTCCGAGTCTGCAGACCAAAGAAACTGGGAGAGAGAGACCGACGAGTGCTGTCCAGAGAAATTCGGAGTATTGTTTCAATGAATACCATCCGTAAGGAAGCACATCTGCTTGGTTTTCATGATCGTGCTGCTGCCCATAAGCCTTTCATCACAAAGTCCAACCGCGTTGTTCGGTTAATGTGGTGCAAAGATCATCAAAATTGGACCGTAGATCAGTCGAAACGTGTTCTTTGGAGTGACGAATCAAGGTTCATCCTTTACCGTTCGGATGGCAGGGTCTGGGTCTGGCATCTACCTGGAGAACGTCTTCTGCTAGAATGCATTGTGCCAACAGTCATGTTCGGCGGAGGTGGAACTATGGTCTAGGGGTGTTTCCCCTGGTATGGGTTGGGACTCTTGGTCCCCATTCATGATAAGCTCAACTCCGATGCCTACTGCACTATTTAGGATGACAATGGGCTTCCTAAGTTGTGGCACTTTTACTGGTTGAACCCCTGTTACTTTCAGGACGGCAATGCCAGTTGTCGTGTTTCGACGTTAACCAAGGCTTGGTATGGTGCCAATGGAGTTCATCTAATGGACTGGCCTGCCCAGAGTCCAAGCCTGAACCCTATAGAGAACCTCTGGGACGAGTTGCATCGCCGAATTCAGGGGTGCACTACCCTTGCAAAATCGGTGAAGGAACTTCTGTGTCTTCTCCTAGCTGAGTGGAATAAAATACCACTAGCTGTCATACAAAGGCTTGTAGAAAGTATGCCCAAGTGTCCAAATACTTGTTGATAGTAAGTGTATAACAGATTTAAACCAGTCTAGAACAGAAGTTTTTTTCTAAGTATGTAAAAGCTTCTTTAAAAACTGTTGTATTAGAAAAAATACTTTATTGGGTTCAATAGTTATTTTATAGAATAACTGAAAATAGTATCGTCTGATCGCTATGAATTTTACACGGGCAGAAAATTTAGTACATCATGAGATTTTTTGTGTGTGTTTCGTATACGCTTTTCATATCTTTTTAATGTATTATGAAGAGGGGTAGTTGATTTGATTGCTGATGAAAGATGATGAAAAGCAAGAAAATGAAAGAGGAAAAAGAAAAATAATAAGAAGATAAGAAATGTGAACAATTATGTAACCTGAGTTCTCATCACACGAAAATATAGATAATTGTCTCAAATTTAACAATCGGAAACATCGTTTAACAAATATTTTGAGATTTTCACCTTCTATGCTTTAAAAGTTAAAGAAACTTTTCCCTTTCATCAATAATAGAAAATATTAAAATATTTCTTTGAATTTAAAATTGAATTTTAGACAAATATACCATGTTAATGTGATTGTTTATTCTTACAAAAGTATGTCATAAACTTAATGGCAAAAATAGTATTAATGCTTCCTTAATATTATAAATGGCTTCGAAACAGAAAATTATTGATATATTTCTGTGAATTTAATGTCGTAAGACAAATAAACCTTGTTACTAATCATGCATATTGTTATTTAAGCAATGGCATAAGAATGTATGGCGAAGGCGTCAATGAATGTCTACGTTTGCTTAATATTGTGTCTATAATAAAAATTATTAATATATTTCTAAGGAATTTAAAATCGTAAGACAAATGTAACAATGTTTTTACGCATGTATATTGCAACGAAAGCATGATGAAAACGACGCCAATTGGCTTTCACATTTATTTGATACCAGCGAGTGACCGAGCTCCGCTCGGAGAAAACAGGTATCGAAGCTAACTCGAAGATTTAAATTTTCAATTGTGATTTATCAAAACAATACATGCCATAAGAAAATTTGTGGAACCATTGGTGAAAAGATAACCGGTTAAAGTGCACCATTGTAAACTATTCTAAACAAAGTTAGAGTTTGGAAAGGGAACTATTCTATACAAAGGTAAAGTAAAGGTAAAGATTGAAGTGTGTTGAAGTTCAATATTTTTGACAAATTTATTTAGAAAAACCAAACATATATACATACATAAGAAACATATTATAAACCTATAACAGCATAAACATAAAACTTTATTAGTTCTCTATATGGGCTATAGATGGCAGCACGTTACCGCTTGAAAATTTAAGTAGCCATTATGGCGAACTAATAAAGTTTGAAAATTTCCTATCTGTAACTCCGAACTGCTCCACCGTAGCGCTTCAAAACCGGCACCAATCGATTCCTCGTGGCCAAAAACCCCAGACCCCCAAGTTTACCGGAGTTTATTAATTCTGGGGCGATTTTCGACTTGGCAACCATTCCTCGTATTATAGTATTAGATTAATTTAAATATTTATAAATAGCAGAGTGCTTTAAATAATAAATAAATATATCACTCGCAAATTTAGGATATAACTCTTAACGTAACAAACGATGTTTTTACCTTATGTTGGACTTAGTGTTGAGAAGTAGAATGCTTTTTGGCATTTTTTGAGTCGCCAGATAAGATTACGCAAAAATAAAATTTATTTACATAATTGGTTTTATTAAATTCTACATAAAATTAAAACAATCATAAGGAAAATTTAAAAAAAATTTGCAATATTTTCCTGTATAATTAAACATATTTGAAATGAATATATCTCAGACAACAATAAAAGGAAAAATTAGCTCTTGCTGCATTTTTTTTAAAAAAATCGTCTGAAATATGAATTATAATTCATGGCTTTATCAAAGTCTATACAAAATCAAAACAATCGTAAGGCAAATAATAATTTTTTTGGAATATTTTTTCCTGTGTAATTAAATAGTATATTTGAAATGAATATATTTCAGACAACAATAAACGGAAAAATTAGCTCTTACTGATTTTTTTTTTTAAATTCGTCTGAAATATGAATTATAATTTATGACGACCTTGGTGCTTTGGTTGATGAAATAAACCTAATTTCATTTTAATGTTCTATTCAGACTCTTTATGAAACAGAAGAATATGATTTCAGATTAACAAATTTTCTTTTGAAAAAAGGAAAACCTGAACGTCTGGTGTTGTTAATTACAAAACAACAATGGAATACAATAAAAGATGTCTGGATGAATTGGCAAAAGAGAAAAGTACATACGAAACAATACACCAAAAATGTAAGCACAGGGAAAAATACAAAGTAAATAATAGAATCATTTCATATTGCATAAATATACAGCTTTTATATTTCTTGCAATTATTCCACCGACAGAAAAGCAGATTAACTCTTTCGAAAAATTGAAACGCAAATATTAATTAATGGAATGTAAATAAAGACAGAAAAATCTCTTTTGAAAAGATTGTTTTGTTCTTAATAATTACTTTTTCTTTTGTTTACGCTTTTATTTTACATTTTTCTGCTCGAAATATTTTCTCAGAAAGTTTATATTCTCTCAAGAGATTACAGAGAAACATAGAAAATTTTAATTTCATATATATTAAGCGTTTTTTTTTTAATTATATGAAGCATTCCTAAATAAATATGTTAATTCGATGCTTAACATTTATTAAGTGCGCAAAAGAAGCATTTGACAAACGAAATTCTAACCTTACACTTTTGTGATATTGCAACAGTATTCAACATCTGATACTTAAAGTAACAATTGTTTTGTAAATTTTATTTATTAGATGAATGTTATCCAATATACAGGTTTATGGTAAAAATCTTTTCAATTCTTTAAATTCAAAATGCCCTATTGCTAGGAAAGTAGCCTGTAGTTATAGTAAAATAACTACATTGAAATTATTGTGATTCTAATAAAAGACTCTAATTTATGATTCTAATAAAGAAAAATACATTCATATGTTTCTTGTCCACTAACCCCGAGTTTGAGTTAGATTTTTTGTTATATTTGTTTACTCTTTTCGTTCTAAACTCAGAATAGCTGTTTTATAATACCGTAAATGCATTTTCCCTTTTTTCTGGCGAACTCTTTTTAAAATCATAGAAAGTTAATAATTTTAATCCCAAATATTTCGGTCAATTTTACAAATAACACTTTTGTTGTGTTTTGATAATGGTTTAGAACTCATTTTCATAACTGGGAATTTAAAGTTAATTTCTTTATTTTTTATATGTTTTTTTTTTCTAATTTTCTTCTTTTGTCATTAGGTTCACTGTAACCTATCTCAGTAAATTCATCATTGAGACTTTATAATAGGTATACTTTATTTAATTAGTTATATGAAACACCGCATTAAATTTAAAGGTCTTAAAAATTTCTCCGATTATCATGTTTATTTTCAACATACATTATACTTTTGTTGCTCTTACTTACATAAATAAAATAAAAAATGTCATTTTCTTAGCGTTTTGCCAAAAAAAGTTTACTTTCACATTTTTCTGAGGTGGATTGCCTTTCTACACAAATAAATGTCTTTCTACGTCTGGGACTGTTATTTATGAATCTTTAATTTAAAAAAAATAACTTTTTCTTAAACTTATTTTTGGGAGTAATGTCATGAAACCATATATCAGTAAAAAAACATTAACAAAAACATTTTTATTTCTACTATTCATCAAATTCTGTTGCCGAATATTAACTTCAAGTTAATAAATATACTAAGCAAGTTCTAATAGTTGATATTCAATAGAATCGCTTGCAAACTCGAGATCATATGATCAGATTGCAAAGTTAGTGATCATGTAAACTTAAAATAAGCAGTAAAGTCATCCAGAAAATGATGCAAAATATTATAATGATGACAGTAAAGTTGCAATTATTGATATACATATTTTTAAAAAAAAATCATTGGAAATTTATCTTTAAGAAAACATTTATGAGTTCATGAAAAAAAATTAAAGATCACTACAATATATTAATTTGGTTTACAATACACATTTTATATAATGACAAAACTTTTAAGATCAAAAAAAGTATTATGATCATCTCCAGTATGTTTTAAAAATATAAATATACTTTATCATCTCCATGATTTCTAATGAACATTCAACAAATATAAATTAAAAACATTTTATTTCCAATATCTAATTTAACATTCCCTCGTTTCTGACATTTTTATCATAATACTTTGGAAACTAGTGCAAAATCTAATTTTCAAACTTCTAAAACTTTATGATACCTTTTCCATATTAAATCTTATGAAGTAGAATAATTTTAAATGTATCGAATTTCCCAAGAAAAAGTTAAAGTATACTTTAATTAAATGAATGATTCATAAAAAAATCAAACAATAATGTATCTGAAATATTAATATTCAATATGAATTTTCATAAAAGAATATTCCTTTAGGCCATTAAATCATACGTAATAAATTCAATAACTTTTATTTTACTTTTTGACAATCCTCAAGTTAGAAAAGAAATAAGAATACATGTTTTCCCTAAAAGAAAAAAAAAATAGAGTCTTCTTAAGTTATTGCTTAAAATAATGCTTCAACGGTCAGCCATTGATTATCCGATGTTTTATTATCATTTCATCTCATATGTTGAAATAGATGTAAAATATTTCTTTTGTTTCTGATGAAAAAAAAAGGTTTCATAATAGCTTTAAATCAATATCGTAAACGTCCATAAATAAATTAAAGCCCTCGAGGGTCTATAAAAGGACAATATCGATAAATATCAGAAATTATTCGCGACTACGCGAATTTCGAATTCTAGAAGTTCTTTAATAAATCTTTCCACCATGTTTATCAAATTTGATAATTTATTTTCCTACGAGCAAAATCTGAATGTCGGTTATTTTCAGAAAAAACAATTTTTTTTTCATTTCCACGCCTTCTCTAAAAGTTTTTTTTTTCTTTTTGCTAAACAATATTGTTTTTCTTATTTAAAAAATCAAATATAAAAAAAAATTACTTCATGGAATCTGAGCTCTTATAAAATCGTCTGCCAGTAAATCGTCTTATAAGAAAATTAGTACTGATTTTTCTGAGTCTAGAAAATTTATTCTTCTTTTTAATATTCTTAAACGAATTCTGTTATATTGCTTATGCATTGATTTTTAAATATTTATTTAAAAAATGGGGTTTTTATCTTTTATTGAAAGCTGTTACTTTGTTGTAAACCTAAACGAAATGTATTTTTGGGCAAAAAGACTTTTTAAATTGCATTCATTGAATTAAAAAGAAGATATTATAAACTATAACAATTGCTAAAAATAAAATAAAATGAAGTTTGCAATTTAAAACGTGTTTTTTTCTTTTTTTCTTTTTACGGCATATTGTGACTTGGATAAAAATAAATTAATGAAATGTCTAATTTCAAAATGTGTATTTTACGGCAAACTGTGTCTTTGATAAAAAAAAATAATAATAGTGAAATATGTAATTTAAAATGTGTTTTTTTTTTGGAAATATGTAACTTTGATGTAATTCGAAACGAAAAGTATGTTTTTTTGGCAAATATTTTTAAATAACATTCAAAAGTTAAACTGATTCATTAAATTTTAAAAAAATTACAGAAACTATAATATTTGATAAATACGAAATAATAATGGAATATGTAATTTCAAATCTATTTTTTAAATAATAGGCTGTAGCTTTGACGTAACTCTAATTGACAAAATTTTTTAGCAAACATACATTTTAAATTCCAATCAAAAGTTAATTTAATTCATTTAATTAAAAGATAATAATAGAAACTATAACAATTGATAAGAATAAAATAATAAAGAAATGTGCAATTTAAAAATTTTTTTGCTGTTTTTGATAGACTGTAAATTTGATGTAATTTAAAATGAAAGTATTTTTAGCAGAAAGTAGTTTTAAATTGTATTCCAAAGTTAAATTGATTAATCGAATTAAAAAGATAATAGAAAATATAACTTTTCATTTGTAACATTTGTAGTTCAAAATGAAAATATGTCTTTTAAATTCCATCTAAAACTTTAATTAATTCCCAGAATTTAAAAGATAACATAAATTATAGCAATTTATAAAAATAAAATAATTATGAAAATTTTTTCTGAACAGAAATAATGTTCATTTTGAATTGTTTTTAAGTTAATATTATTTTTAATATTTCTTCTAAAAGAGAATATTGTGCATTTCGAATATTTTTAAGTTAACATTATTTTTTAATACTTCTGAAAAAAATATTGCCCCATAGGAATTCTTTTAAATTTAGAATTAGTATCAATCCTATAATCGTAACTATAATATTTAATTATTTAGAATAATAAATCAATTTAATTAGAATTAACTAATTAACTAATTTAACTAATTAATTCGAAATGAAATTAATTGTATTGATTTTAGAGCTTCCTCAGCGTTTATCTTTTATAAATAAGTTTTGAAAAATCAGCTGTAAAGCATCAAAACTCGAATAAAAATACATAGAAATCATCAAATGACCACTCAGAGATTTTCTTACCTCTCGCATAAATTTCTGTAATGCCCGATTGGCTCCAGGGGTATGATCGAATGGGTTTTCCTCTTCACACCTCTAAGATTTGTTGCCATAACATTGGTGAAAAGATATTGACAGTAAAAATGCTAAGTCGAACACTTTACTTCCAGAAGCAAACAGTTGTCGCAAAGTAAAGATTCACCAAAACTATACAGTTCACTCCAAGCACAGAGTATGGCAATAGGCGGCAAGTGTTATGCCTATAAAAGGAAAATTAGACATTAGAACAAATATGTGTAATCACGCAGGTTGTTTTCACACTTACTATAAATTAGAAACATGCGATTGTTTTGTTGAAAAAAATTGCAGAGTAATAGCTGATAATAACTGCACGACTGACTTCATGTTTACGAAAATTTCAAGGACAAAATATTTATTTCATTTGTAATTAATTGAACAGATTTATGCAATCAACACTCTCGGAACCAGGAGCAATTTAAATGTTTTGTAAGACTATTACAGTTATGACACTAGTACAGTGATTCTCAACCTGTGGGGCGCGCCCCCCTAGGGGGGCGTGAGAACTCTAGTGGGGGGGCGCGAGCATATCCAAGAGAAAATGTTATTTAAAAAAATTGATTGACTGAAAGGAAAGAACAAACACACATACAAAAAACAAAATACATTTCGACATATTTAATAATTAACTTATTAAATTAAAACAACTCACTAAATTAAAAACAAATTTAATAATTATTATGGACTTCCTTGAGCCTGTCTTGCAGAGCAAAGTTTTTCGAAGGAGGGTTTAATATTAGAAATACACTCTCAGTTCTTTTTCTATATTTATATTCTTTTCTATATTTCTTTTCTTTCTTTTTCTATATTTCTTTTTTATATTTTGTCTTCAAAGAAGCCACCACATAAAATCCAGTTTCACAAAGGCAAGATGTTGAAAATGGTTGTAGAATGCAAAATGCCTTTGTTTTTAGTGCAGAAAACTCATCATCCACTCCAGCCCAAAATTCAAAGAGTGATTTATCACTAAATTGTCTTTTGGTTTCCCCGCTTGCCGTGAAGTCTATGAAGGTTTCTTCCTCATCAATTGAGAGTCCTTCGGGAGCATTTTGAAATGGATCCCTCACCCGCTTGTAACTTGTTATCAGTTTGTCGTCAGCAAGAAAGTTCTTTTAAAAATTCTTTGCTAGCATTGTTAAATGATTTTCAATGGTTACAAAAACAACTTTTACATGTTGTTCTTCAGCCTTGTAAGTTTTAATGCAATCATTCAAATTTACAAACATTGTTAAGTTTTATTGCTTTAAATTTCTGATCCACAATCCAATTTCCTACAAAAAGCATTAACTTTATCACTCGTATCCAATATATGTGTATTTGCTCCTTGCAGTTGAAAATTCAAGTTATTTAATTTCTCGAATATGTCAACCATGTAGCTCAATTTCATTACAAATAAATTATCGCGGAAATTCTCAGCTTTCGGTCTGTTTTCCTCTTCTAGGAATTGGCGATTTCTTCTCTTAATTCATTAACACGTTACAAAAATTTCCCCCATGATAACCATCTTGAATCACAATAAAATAGTAACGCTGAAAGTACTGCACATATGTCTTTACAAAGTTCGGAAAAGATTCTTGATTTCAGAGGTCTCATTTTTATATAAGTTACTACGGTTACAACCGCAGTTAACACAATATTCAAACCAGGACTCATTTCTTTGGAAGCCAAAGCTTCAATGTGTCCAGACGCACTCTGGTGATTTTTGTTTCACAAGTGCTTGAATACTTTGGAATCTTCCGGACATAGAACGAGCACCATCGGTGCATATTCCGATGCAATTTTTCCATTTTATGTTTGCCTCGTTCATAAAATCATTTAAGATAGCAAATAATGCGAATGCTGTTGCTTTGAATTCTATTGGTTCGCTGAAAAGTAATTCTTCTACTACTCACAAGTCATCAAAAAATCTAACATAGGCAATGAAATGAGTATCTTTATTACTATCTGTTGCCTCACCGAGTAGTATTGAAAAAAAATTGTCACGTAACTTCGACTAAAGCTGACACTCTACACCAGGGATGGGCAAACTACGGCCCGCGAGCCAACTCCGGCCAGCCGGAAGGTTCTATCCGGCCCGCGGATAGAATTTTAATTTGCCGGTCAGAGGCAAATTAAAAGAAATATTCATATATTATATATCCATCTCCTTTTCTACTTTGTTTAATTATTATATTTTTTCTTCCTTTTTTTTCAAAGAGCTGGTAATCTGTTTACACTCTCTATTTTTGTTCTACAAAACATAAATCGAAGGAAATAGCAAACACAGGCAGTTTTCAATCGGTAAAGTGTTAAAAGTGGAAGTTATTTGTTAGTTATAGCTGTAGATTGGCGCCAACAAACGTTATCCTTTTTTGTGGAGCAGACATATGGGAATTCAATATAAGTGAATTAGACCTCACATGTGGCAGACTGAGCATTTTAATCTCCATCTAGCGGCTTTTTCTTTTGGCGCGAGTTCTAATATTATTGATTGCGTGTTGAAAGATTGTGGACATATAGCGTCATTGTGAATAGTGGTGAAATTATTAAAAGTATAGCGTAGCTAGTTCTTGTTTGTGTTATTCTTAAAATATTTCAACCCCAAAACGGCTACTAAAAAACGTAAAGTTGATTCAGAGTGCCGCGCTCTTAATGATGAATGGACATGGAAATATTTTTTTTCAGTTGTAAAAGATAAACCAGTGTGTCTTATCTGCAATGAAGCTGTAGCAGTCTTCAAAGAATACAACATTTCCTGTCATTTCACATCTAAGCATAAGAATTCCAATTACGAAGCAATGTCCGAATATGAAAGAACAAAAAAATGCAGAAAGTCTTTGTAAAAAATTATCAGGCCGGCAAAATTTTTTCAAGAAGGTAAACGGTATTCAAGAAGCAGCTACACATGCAAGTTACATTGTAGCATACAATATTGCTAAAAATAATAAAGCTCTCAGTGATGGGGAGTTCGTTAAACAATGCATGCGCCAAGTTTGTGATGTTTTATGTCCAGACAAGAAAAATAATTTTGGGACTGTAAGCTTATCTCGAAAAATGATGACTTCTAGAATGGAAGCCATCGATAAAAATTTGGCTCCACAATTAGAGTCAAAGATTGGCTAGTTTAAATTTTGTTCCATAGCTACGGATGAAAGCACTGATATAAATGATACTGCTCAATTAGTATTATTTATAAGAGGTGTTGATGAGAGATTATTGAGGAACTGGTGTGCATTCGTTCTTTAAAGGGAACTACAACGGGATATGATATTTTTCGTGAATTTCAGGAAGGGCTTTTAACTTTGAAGGTGCCCAAAGCAAATATATGTAATATTACAACCAATGGAGCACTAAATATGACAGGAAAAAATCTGAATTTCTTGGACACTTTAATCAAAACTATCCCGGGAACAATGTTGTTTTTCTACATTGTGTTATACATCAAGATGCGCTGTGTAAATCTGCATTGAATATGAAACCCGTACTTGATACAGTCGTGAAGCTTGTAAATACTATTCGATCTCGTGGGCTTACTCACAGGCAATTTCGAGATTTTCTTCAGTCAGTGCAATCTGAATACTCTGTATTACACGAAAGTAATGTGGCTTAGTGCAGGATGTGTTTTCGAGTGAGTTTGGCAGCTGAAAGACGACATTATGTCGTTCTTTCATGAGAAACAGTGTTCTGCGGAGTGCCAAATGTTAGATGATACAAAATGGCTTTCAGACTTTGCATTTTTCACAGATCTTCTTTGTCATATGAACAACTTGAATGTCAAGATGCAAGGGAAAAATCAATTTATCGACGATATTTGGTCACATCTCAAAGCTTTTAAACTAAAGCTTAATATGTTTGCTGGGCAGCTAGGTAAGAACGACTTATCTCATTTCCCGAGGTTAAATTCAATACCCTCAGTAAATGAAGAGAAACTTAAGAATTATGAAGATAGCTTGAAAAAACTGCATTTTGAGTTCAAACGCAGATTTCAAGATTTCAGTGCCATTCAAGCAGAATTGGATATTTTTACCATGCCATTCAACGCAAATTGTGAAGCAGTGAGGTCAGATTTGCAGCTTGAATTAATGGAGTCGCAATCTAAAAATCATCTCAAGCAATTGTTTCTAAATATGCTAAAGTTAGAGTTTTACAAATCATTATCGAAAGTAAGTTTCCTAAATTTAATATCTCATGCCCAGAAAATCAGTGCTATGTTTGCTTCATCTTATATATGTGAACAAGTGTTTTCAACTATGAACTTTAGAAAGAATTATTTCAGAACTAGACTGACTGATGAGCATTTAGCCTCGTTCCTTAGAATCAGTACATCTCACTTCGAACCTCAATATAAGAAACTTTTAAAAATGAAATCGCAATTTCATTCATCTCATAAATATATTAAATTGTAATAATTGTATGATGTTTTTAAAATTTTAGAAAAATTCATCTTGGCCCTCCAAATTTTATTTTTTCGATTTTTGGCCCGTGATCGAAAAAGTTTGCCCATCCCTGCTCTACACCTTCAGCTATATCAGTAATTCAATAGGCAACAGTATCATTTGAAAGAGGTATTGACTGCTATTGTTTTGCAAAATTATCTGCAAACATAATTTCTATAATCTCAATTGCGGTGATCCAATGGTGTGAGGCGTTTTACATCTGGCTATTTAATATGAAACTTTGTAAGAGGCAATTAAAGCTTTTTCATTCACAGACAAAGTTTTTTTCAGTAATGATTTTTGCTTTTCATATGATTTTAATTTTAACTCGAAGAATTCTCTTGGTTTGTTTACGTACTCACTATGAAGCGTTTCCAAATGTCGTTTAAGTTTATTAGGTTTCATGTTGTCTGCCGCCAACATTTTTGTGCAAATGATACACAGGGGCCTTTCTTCTTCATTTACTTCAGTACTTGTGAATCCAAAATTTAAGTATTCTTGAGAATAATTTCTTGATTTTATTTTCGGAACCACTTTCGTCTGTGTACTTGTTGATGCTTGTCTATCGTCTAATGCTCGCTTACGCCCGCTTAAAAATTTATCCAAGATTCTGCATAAGTCTGCTGCCGTGAATATTTAATACGGTGAATTGCATTTACACGAAAATATATATAACATACACATTCAGATTAGATTCAATAGCGATAGAAGGATCGCCTCGAATGAGATAGTCTGGAATTGAAATTGGCGTCATAGAACTTTCTCCTTCTCCCTATGAGAAAACATTTGTTCACATCTGCGCTCGCTTCTAACTTAACTTTTAAACTGAATAGACAAATTCCAGACAAACCGAAATCTCACGAAACCGTGAGAATGCCCGACATGGCACAATAAAAGAACACTAAAAAGGCATAGGATTCTTGTTTTTTCAATGCTGAGGATCGGTGTTGCAAAATGTCAATTAACTTCCGTATTCTTGGTAATTTGTAAAGTTTGAAATTAAGGTTGTAGTGTAAATTTAGCGCCAAAATACTCAAAATACATTATTATTGTATTCATTTTATTGTATGCGGTGGGGAAGGGGGGCGCGATGAAAATTATGATTGAAAATTGGGTCGTGAATACTAAAAGGTTGAGAAACACTGCACTAGTATTAAATTGTTGGTATTTTTTTATCCATTTAAAATACATTGCAATTATAAATATACACATTCTTATTCCTTTTTTTACTGATATAAGAAAAAAAAACGCATTTAGATTCGAGATAAAAATAAAAGTTGAAATTTTGCGCTATTCGTCTTTTTTTTTTTTTTTTTTGCATGTCACAACTTTTATTTATTATAAATCATTAATTATTGTTCTGGACTCTAATTTTTTACCGCAACCAGAGGAACAGTGGATGGTCTTGATAAACAGACAGTAAACAACAGTGTGAAAAGTAAATGTACACAAGTGTTTTTTAATATATTAAATATCTCTCTCTGTTTAATGTTCACCGATAGTTCTAGGATTCGAAAACAATTCCCACTTTTGCGTATGCCTAAGGATGTGTTTATTTAATCAATATAGTGGTGAGAGGAAATATGAAAACAGGTTTGCATTTAACAATAGGGTGAAATCGTATTATACTCGAAAGTCTAGAGGAGTAGTGGATGCTCTTGATAAACCGCCGGTAAACTTCAGTGTGAAAAGTAAATCTACTAAATGCCCACAGGCTTTTTTCGATATATTAAATATCTTTCTCTGTATAATGTTCAACGATCGTTCTCGGATTTCGAAATCACTCCGCAGTTTTGCGTATGCCTAAGGAAGTTTTTATTTAATCGAAATAGTGGTGAGAGACAAGATTGAAACAGAAGTTTGCAATAAACAGTAGGGTGAAAACGGACTATACTCGAAATTAGGTGGTTCCAAAATTATGAATAAAAAGTAATAATGTCAAGAAACGATTCCCAATCAAATAATTTAGAGCAATTATTATTTATTAGAAGACGTGTAAATTTTAAATTACGATGAATGAATGGAAGGTTTTTGTTCTTAAAATTTGCTAACTCATGTTTTGAAACTAAATAAGGCTTTTTTATGTCAAAACATTTCATTTTTCATTCGATAATTGTCAGCATTTTGAGATTAACAACATAAAATATTATACATAAACAATTTTATCACTTGAATTAGTGATATAAGTAATCAATATGAAAGGTTTTCTTAGAATAAAATAGTACGATCCAAATTGACACGATACTCACATACAGCTGTGGAAAATATCTAATGAAATGGATATCAAGATCAAAGAGTGACGAAGAATTAAGGAAATATGCTCATATTTCAGCGTTTTACCCTTTATCTAGACAGAATAAATGAAAAACGGTTATCTTGGCATACTATTAGGTTGTTCGGAAAGTAATTTCGTTTTTTCCTGACAAAGGATTTAATTGCATTTTTCGCACCCAATTTCAAACTTAAACCGCAAAATCATTTTATGTTTTAAGAGCTGATATAGCAAGGCTTGAGTGTGAAAAAGTGCAGCTGATTCTTCGCAGTAGTTTTTGGATGGTGCCCTTTTAAATATGGAGAGCAATAAACAGCATTTTCGTCATTTTTTTCTTTTTTGCTATAAAAGGTAAAAATGCTGTTCAAGCCAGAAATAAATTAGCCAATATGTGTGGAGAAGATGTGTTAACAGTACATCAGTACCAGAACTGATTTGCAAAATTTTTCCTTCAAATGAGGAGGCCAAAAACCACCTCGATCAGTTTTTTTTTACAGCAAAGACCAAAACTTTTATGAGCGTGTAATCATGATACTACCAAAAATATGGCAAAAGGTATTAGACCAGAATGGCAATTTTATAATTTAATAAATAATTTATTCATTAATCGAAAATTTCTTTTCATTTTGACAAAAAAATACGAAATGACTTTCCGAACAACCCAATAAATCCAACATCAGATTCATACAGAATCCCCTACAAAATACCACAGTACAGAATCTTGCAAATTTTCTTAAGAATTTTTTTTTTGGCTTTTCTTTTGTAAAATTATACCTCTTAGCTAGGGTACATTTGATTAGAGATTGGTTTAGAAAGACAATGGCAAAATATATTAGACAAAATAAAAAAAGCATTGAAGTTGAATAAACTAACTATATTGCCAAGAAAAGGGAACGCCATATATTGAGTAAAGTGAAAACAAACCTAATTTAGGCTACAAACACTACAATATGAGGGTGTGCAAAGATTGCATTCTCAATATCATTTGCGAGAAGTGAGTGTAGAGTTTGATAGAGGTACTAATTCATATTTAACTACTTGGTGTATTCTTTCATGCAAACCATACTGATTATACTTTTACAATAGTAGACATAATATTTTTTGCATGTGCCTGTTTCCGTAATATTTAAATATTCTTGTCCATACATTGATCACATTTTCATCGTGGTTTCACCATAATTTGATAAATATTTAATGGGTGTAAAATTTTAATCAAATTTATTTATCAATTATAAATATATATCTTTATTTTGTCAAATCATTTGCATCATTTTGCGCCTGCCTATCACATATTTGTTTGAATCTTCGCCATTTGAATCTTCGCCATATCAATTTAACCCTGGGTCAACCCAGATTAATTTAACCCTTTTCAACGATGAACCATCCCTTTAAAGCGTGTGCCGGAAATGAAAGACGAAGCAGGGTTAAATTGATAGGATGCAAGTTATTTAAAATGCACATTCAGTTTTCTGATAACCGCATTCCACCAATTAATAGGCAAACAGTTCACGCTAATAGGCTCTCTCTTAACTAATATTCACCATTGGAACACAATTAATCACGCCCCAATATATTTATCAGAGAGTATGTGCGAAAGTTAAAGAAAATAAATTAATGTCCCTATTAACTATGTTTAAATGTTTCCAGTAAAAAGAATTAAAACGAATTTTAACGAAATTGGAATAAAAAAAGCTTGTTACAGCGCAATTCAAGTTCAGGTATTTGACAGAGTACGTTCGAATGTATTTTTTTTCAATATCGTTCGAAAAGAATTACAATTTTGAAGATTTCCATGAAAAAGATTGAAAAATATCTATGAAGCTAAATCATACCAGCTACATGGCTTAAGTTTTTTTAAATATGACCGAACTGTCTTATATGTTTGATTAAAAAGAGATATAAAACAATGATATTCTAGTTTAAATGTTTAACAAATAATTAGCTTAAAACTTTGGAGATAGCTTAAGAATTATTTTTCATAATTATTCAACTGAAAAAAAAAACTTTCTTTCAATCCATTCTTTAAATAGTAGGTTTAGATTGATAAACAGCCTGAACGTTTCATATTTTTTACAATGTGAGGCACTAAAACAACTGTAAATCATTTTTGAATGAAAAGACTGCTTATTCTCTAGTTTAGGAACTACTGATAAATTATTATACTTAATTTGAACAAAAAAAATTAGTATTAGATTTGAATTTGTGATTTTTTTTCTTGTAAAATGATTCTATAAAAGATTAGAATTTGAGGCAATAGCATTTAAGTCAGCAAAATAGCATTAAAACATATATAAATGCAATTATAAAAATCAGTGTAACTCCCTCCCCCCAAAAATAGATTTAGAAATAAAGCTCTAATCACTTTTGTAAAGAAATATTTTTAAATTCACGTATCTTTGTCACATATCTTAACATGATGAATACCATCAATGTTAAATCGCTACACAGTTGAAGGTAAAAATTCAATGCCATGGCGATGATTCTGAAGGATATTGAACTATTTGAAGAAGCATCTCTTTATAGCTATCCTGCGTTATCTAAAAGATATAGCCTACAAACTTACCTCATCATCATAATTTAGAGGCAACATTTTACCCTTGCTCCGTTTATCCTAAGACACAAATATGTTGAAGTGTCATGTCCTTTATACAGGACAAAATAAATATTATTTCTGAATTGCTTCAATATTATCGAGCATTGATTTACGATACATAAAAGACAAGATATAAGGGAGAAAAGTATTTTGGTGAGTATATTCGATAGTCCCGTTTATCGCCATGTGGTCGAAATAGGGAGGTGTTACCCTTACTGAATGCGTGCCATAGCAGGTTTGTAAATAAGGTTAAGGCTACAATTTTTTTTATCTCTAGTATTTCTGATAAAACCAGCATTTTCTCCTCGACTCTTCTATACTTATAATAAAGCTCAATGTGTGTGTGTGTGTGTGTGTGTGTTGGCGCTCTACAGGCCAGACAGTTGGACCTACAGCTACCACATTTGGTACATGCGTACCTTGGAAGTCGGGAATGGGCATCTCGGAGCCCTTTTTTTTTTGAATTTTTAAATAAAATTTGAATTAAAATTAATTAAAATTTGAATTAAAATTTGAATTAAATTTAAGCGAAATTTTGACGTTTTTCAGCTATAACTTCCGAAAATATTACTGCACAAACATGATTTTTACATCAAATGAAAGATTAAAAAATTAGTTTTCTAATGGTATCAGTGTTTTGATGTATAACAAGTTTTTATTTTTAACGAATTTTTAAAGAAATATTTTAACCGTGTTTATTTAATTTTAATTTAATTTTTTTTGACCGGATAAAATAAAAGAATGACGGAAGTTCAGATTAAAAAAATACAACTGTCATCACAAATCAAATCTAAAGAAATACAACTTTCAGCAAGGGACTGGATAAAATAACATAAATATAAAAAGTGATACTTTCTAAAAAAATAAATGCAATGCAAAATATTCTATGATCGTTTGCAATATCTAAATGATTAATTCAATAAACCTTATTTACGGTAAACCTGATTGAATTTAGACAGGATATGCATTGAAATCCCGACCTAATGGCATATTTCTATAATCGTTTGCAATATCTGTATCATTAATTCAATAATTTTTCGCTTTCATTAAAAAAACATATTTAATTATTTTGGCAACGTCACCAAAAAAAACATTTTAATATTTTGGAAGCATAACCGATAGTTAAAACTGACTGATTTATAAAATTAAAGAATATTATTAGAAGAATGTGTTCTTTTAGAACTTTCCGTCCATTATCTTTAAGAAAATATTAATTTCAGGCCAATCAATGCCCAGAATAACTTCAAGGCTAATGAATATGTGATTTAATTGAAAATTGAAAAACGCATTACTCATGGCGAACCAGCTGGTCGTCAAAGGAGGCTAGTAGATAATAAGACATTAAAATATTTAAATATCCCTTAACTTGTATGATTATAGAGTATTTGGTGCGTTAGACAATTTAATCGTTTTATCCTTTTTGGGTTTCTAAACTATTAATTTTAGTAATCGGGATACGAACTCAGAATCAGAGAAAGGGGACTATATGTGTGTGTGCTGATAAATGTGGCTAATGCTGAAGTTTGAAGATCTTTTCTTCAGAGTGTAACTTCACTATGCCCTTCAGATGACCTTGTTGGTGTCCGTTACTCAAAAACTCTTTACAGAATTAAATGATAAAACTGGACAAAGGTTTATCCTAATGGATATAAAATGTAAGGTGATATTTGTTTGTTTGAATAGAGTTTAAAATCAGAGTTGCATTTCGGATGTTTTCCTTTTTACTAATATTTACAATGTTGTGAGACGCACGCGGCACTAATCACAACATTATAAGCTTTCCAGCACCTATTATTATATTTTTTTTAAGCAGACTGAAAAAAATTTAATAATATTTATGAGCTGGGATCCAAATAAGATTTCAATTAAAAAATTTTAACTTCCTTCTTCTCACTGAGGTTGTTTTAATTTGGAGAACTTTTTCTATTCATAAGATAATTTCTGGACACCATTGCATGAATTCCTTGCAATTGTAATGAATGTCAGTATCGTAAATTCATGAACCTTTTTTTATTTATAGTATAGTAAATTTAAATTATTTTAAATAAAAAGAATATACCACTTTATATGTTTTCCTCAAAATAATATTCTAAAATATATTTAATATACATAAAGTAAGAAAATAAGAATCCCACCAATTTAATACAATGATTAAGTAAAAAATCAAAACCAAGTAATAAGTAGTTATCATAATTAAATTATTAAAATGTAAAACTCCATTTAAATTTAAATTTAAATTTTATTTTAAAAGTTGAAATGGTTTTACCTTTTTTAAAGAAGAGGAGGCTGAATACTTTTTTGAAAGCAAAATTAAAAGTAAAATATTATAAAGAGTTGAATCTAGCTAAATGTGTTAACAATTAATCATTGCTGCCAAATATCTCTAGTCAAACGTTTCATGTTTTTATAATATGATAAAT
This sequence comes from Argiope trifasciata, assembly GCA_026543055.1. Classification (NCBI taxonomy): domain Eukaryota; kingdom Metazoa; phylum Arthropoda; class Arachnida; order Araneae; family Araneidae; genus Argiope; species Argiope trifasciata. The sequence goes on along the minus strand of JAPMOQ010028085.1, from coordinate 57,610 downwards.
ACTAAATTTTCTTTTGATTAATTGGCTAAAATTGGTGAAGAATTTCTAACGCAGGTATTTCGACGCGAATGCAATTTATTTAACTGATTGTAAAAAAAATTTTGAGTTTTTTCATCTCAAACTCCCTTATCAGGAATTCAAATACTTTTATATTTATCAACATCATAAAATACTACTTTATTTTATCAAAGAATGATATATTTTACCTTTAAACTTTTCTTTCAGAATTTTCAAGATTAATTTCATGTTCTCCATATTATATTCACTCATTCCACGATTTTTATTCAAATCTAGTCATGTTCCATTTTTTACGACACCAATATGTCTGGCAAGATTCGGGTACCATTCAAAATGGCTGGGAGTCATAGTGCATTAACTCTTGCTCCAGACATTCAATGGAACACAACTTCCAACTCCAACTTCCCTAAATGCCATCATTCATTTCTTCTGAGAAACAAAAAAAAAATCATATTTTTCCAAGAAATGACATTCAAACTAGCCCTTCTCTAAGGAATTTCGGATTTATGCTGTCTCCTCTCCAAGAATAGCCTTTTGATGTTCCTGGATAAACAATTTGAAGTAGAAAAAACACTTCTGAAAACTAAAGCCATTCAAGTCGAATTGCCGCTCTGCGCTAAAGTGCTGCTTTAATAGTCCAGGAAAACCCAAAAGCGGAACTGCCTCTACTATTTTTAATTAAAATTTTATGACTTTTGGTACGACTTCAGAGCAGCTGTTGACTTTTTCCTGGGGAAGATATTACGTTCATCTACGTTTACGCATTTCATACGCTGAAGGTAAATGAAAAGGAAAAAAAATGGCGAAAAATGCGTAATGGAATTTTGGAAAATTTTCATGGTTTGGTAGTAATAAAGTTATAGATTCTGATAAAATAACCAAAATGGAGTTATTAGATTCAACATCAAATGTATCGAAAATTCTTCAAATCAAATTTAAAATTCCTTGTAAGAGAATAATAAATAGTAATTAGAAGTAAAAAGTAGTTATAGAAGTAAATAGTAATTAGAAGTATTGAATATTCATGCAAAGTGAATACTAGTAATAGCAAGAAATTTATTATGAAAGTATTACCAATTTATAGCACAATATATTTTTATAAACAATATTAACCAACTTTAAAGGTCAGTCACGTTCATCCAAAGTATTGGATTCCCGGCTATTAAGTTATGAAAATTTATTGCATTTATTTCTGATTTATTTTAATTTAACAATAAATGTATCGAAACTTCTGCAAATCAAGTTTAAAATTCCTCGTAAGAGAATAATTTTGTAAATAGAAATTAGAATTATTAAATATTCAGGCAAAGTGCACATTAGTAATAACAAGTTACTTTTTAATGTGCATTATCTTGTACGTATTACTAACTTATAGCACAATACATTTTTATAAATAATATCAACCAACTTTAATGGCCAGTCACGTTCTTCCAAAATATTGGTTTTCTGGTTATTAAGCTATGCAAATTAGTTGCATTTGTTTCTGATTTATATTGATATTTTAAACAAATTCTGGTTATTTCAAAGAAAGGAATTTCATGGAATGCATTTATTACAATTTACCACTTTTGTAAAAAGGTAACGATATAATATTTATTTTGAAATAACTGTGGAAAAGTCAGAGTTTATATGAAAAAAAAAATTGTCATTAGTCTTCATTTTAACATTTACCTAAATACACAATTGAAGAGCTTTACATGAAAATTTCGATGCAATTTAATATTATTCATCACAATCAAAATATTATTAAAAATAGTCTTTTAACTTAAATTTTATATAATTATTAAAGATGTATAAGGTATTATACGAAAACAATATTAAAAAGCTTACTAATATAAAAACATCATAAAAATATATATTTAACTTCCAACTTCTAACTAAACTAATCAAAATATTATTAAAAATAGTCTTTCAACTTAAACTTTACATAATTATTAAAAATGTATAAGGCATTATACGAAAAAAATATATTAAAAAGCTTACAAATATAAAAACATCATAAAAATATGTATTTAACTTCCAACTTCTAACTAAACTAATCAAAATATTATTAAAAATAGTCTTTTAACTTAAATTTTACATAATTATTAAAAATTTATAAGGCATTATACGAAAAAATGATGTTATTAAAAAGCTTACTATTATAAAAACATCATAAAAATATATATTTAACTCAAATTTTATAAAATTATTAAAGATAGAGTAAAAATGATGGAAGATATTAATATCATTAAAAAAGTTACTACCTCTACAATGAAAACTTTATTAAACGTAGACTTTTAATTTAGAATTTATAAAATTATTAAAAATAGAGGAAAACATTAGACGGGCAGGAAAAAGATATCCCTAAAAATGAATTTTTTATTTACGTTTAAAATTAATTAAAAAACAGTTTATTGTGTCAAAATAAGATTTTCGGAAGATGTGGCAAATAAACACTAAAGCCTTAGAGAATTTTTAATTGAAAAAACACTGTTTATTAACTTTTCTATTTTAAACAGTTGACAATGACCTACATATGACATGCTTTCCTATTTCATCAAATCTGTATAAAAATAGATACAAACAAATATTTATCTTATACTATAATACGAGGAATCTTTGCCAAGTCGAAAATCACCCCAGAATTAATAAACTCCGGTAAACTTGAGGGTCTGGGGTTTTTGGCCACGAGGAATCGATTGGCGCCGGTTTTGAAGCGCTACAGTCAAGGAGTTCGGAGTTACAGATAGGATATTTTCAAACTTTATTAGTTCGCCATTTTGGCTAATAGGTTTCAAGCGGTAACGTGCTGCCATCTATAGCCAATATGGCGAACTAATAAAGTTTCCAGGAGATGATCCGGAACTCAAGGAACTGATCTCGAAATGGATGATCCATAACCCGTGTGGTGATATGAACATAAACGCTCCGTTCATGGTCAGCAAACATGGAAGAGACCATTGCAGATGGGGATTTCCAATGGAACATCAAGACATGACATTGCTGGTGGACGATGAAAAGCCGAGGTTTAACTGGTTATCTTTTCACCAGTGGTTTCACAAATTTTCTTATGGCATATATTGTTTTGATAAATCACAATTGAAAATTTAAATCTTCGAGTTAGCTTCGATGTCTGTTTGCTCCGAGCGGAGCTCGGTCACCCGCTGGTGGAGATATAATATTAGAACACAGTCACCTTGGAGTTTAGGCAGTTGATATTAAAATATAATAAGAATTAGTTGTCATGAAACGACTAAATAATTTATATAGGTTAAGATCAATTGCGAAAGAGCTAAAATCACATGAAGGCTAATATTTACGATAGGGGCAACGTGAAGATCAATAGAAACTGATATTACAATTCATGTCTGTCTACTATAAATAGACAGCAATCATACATAATTACCTTCAACTGGTAAGACCAAAGCTTCTGTCGAATTAAACAATACGCCACTAAATAGCATTCAGAAGGCATAGTTTGTCAATACGCTTTTGTGTCTTAATTGTGCTTTTTAGCTAAATTAAAGACTTTTTTCAAAGCTTAAATGATATAATTTTTCTTTTATTTATAGTTAAACAATTCCCTTTCAAAAAAAATAGAATTTCTAATGCAAAAGTCAATAAAAGATTGTCAAAGAATAGTGCATTCATTTTTACCGGTTTTGTATTAATTAAGGGGAAAAAATGTTTTTTTAAAAAAAGAAGGATTTAGAATTGCAAAATCGTTTTTTGATATTTTCTGAATTGTAAATTTAAACTGAAATGAATTAATCCCCTGGGGGAAATTCAGTTAAATTGTTCATTGTTATATGAGATTTCTGCAAACTACATATCATTCGACAATTTCTCAGCATCAATAAAAACATTACATTTGAGCAATATTTCTGAATTTAAAAGCGTACATCTATTTTAAGAACGCATTAAAACATAGTGCTGGAAGGAAAGGTATTAATGTATATCTTTACTATTATAAAATGTTATATTAAATTAGATTCAGAATACTACATTATAAAATGTATTAAATTAGTCTTGAGAGCTTTGAAATTAAATATTGTAATTATTGAGTACTAAAGAATTGCTTAATAAAAAAATCTATTATATTTATTTATTTTCATTTTTACAACATGAATGAATTATTAACTTTCATCTATACTTATAATAATGCTCGATGTGTGTGTGTGCGTGTGCGTGCATGCGTGCGTGCGTGTGTGTGTGTGTGTGTGTGTGTGTGTGTGTGTGTGTGTGTGTGTGTGTGTGTGTGTGTGTGTGTGTGTGTGTGTGTGTGTGTGTGTGTGTGTGTGTGTGTGTGTGTTGACGCTCTACAGGCCAGACCGTTGGACCTACAGCTACCAGATTTGGTACATGTATACCTTGGAGGTCCGGACCTTGCACCTCGGAGCCCATTTTTTGAATTTTTAATTAGAATTATAATTAATTAAAATTTAAGCAAAATTTCGATGTTTTTCCGCTATAACTTCCGAAAATATTATTGCACAAACATGATTTTTATATCAATTTAAAGATAAAAAAGTAGCTTTCTAACTGTATCAGTTTTTTAAATTTATAACGTAAGCTTCTATTTTTAACGAATTTTTAAAGAAATATTTTAACCATGTTTTTAGCACGTGACTGGATAAAATAAAATAAATATAAAATGTGATATTTTCTTAAAAAAATGCAAAGCAAAGGATTCTATGATCGTTTGCAATATTTAAATCATTAATTGAATAAATTATCTTTATTTCCACAGGATTGAATTTATGCAGGATTGCATTCATATTTTTTCCAATGGGCAATTTGCAAAATATTATCAATAGGCATATATATTGTTTAATACTTTTAATTTGATCTAAATGAAGCAAATAATTACATTTTATGTAGTTTCAGTCAAACAATGCATTTATGAATAATATGTTTTAGATTTCTTCATACTTTGCTCTGTGAGCCATATTTTACAAAATATTTTTATTAATATTTTAAATAAAAGGTGCTACATTAATCAGTCTTCTAAATCAATCATTAAAACTGACTGATTTATAAAATTAAAGAATATTATTAGGAAAACGCGTTCTTTTAGAACTTTTAGTCCATTGCCTTAAAGAAAATATTAATTTCTGGCCGATCAATGCCCGGAGTTACTTCTAGGCTAATGAATATGTGATTTAATTGAAAATTTTAGAACCCATTACTCATGCTGAACCAGCTGGTCGCGAAAGGTGACTAGTAAGTAATAAATAAATAAAAATTATTTTGTTATGCTATTCAAGAACTGGAAAGTTAATGGTGGTAATTTGATTGTATTAATAGCGTAAAAAACAGTACATATGTGTTTACCTTTTATTACATGTTCAAAACCTAAGATACCTCTCAATAAGTGGACTTTCGTATCCAATATTAAATGTAGATATTGTGAAGTACAGCAGAAAGTTGTATCAAAGTCAGCCTAAGAATTCCAGCAGTTTCAAAGAAATAGAGATTGCCTAATATGATTGCAATGAAGTTTTCTAGTGCAATCCATACTCCAATATTACCCACTTTGGACCAGGATCAATTTATGATCAGTTTTGTGCAACAAGGAAACCATGTTGCTTTTTCAAACTCTCTCATCTATTTTTGTGCCTATCATATCAGCACATATTTTTTTAAGAATGGAATGTTGCTTCCGCAAAAATTCTAAAACCATTGTTGAATGAGATTATTTTGGCATAATGTAGATGATGACACAGGTTATAAAATCAATAGAATAAAATTAAATACTCCAAGAACAAATTAATATAAAATTCTTCTTCCGCCACATGCCCCACAGGCAAAGCTATTACTCTTCTTGTAAATGCCGACTTCTTTTATAACTATATTCCCATTTTGCAATTCGGAAATGTTGTAGGAATTATTTCTTGAATATTATATATTGCCCAAGAAAACTAGTACTGATGATTAATGTAAACTGAATAAGCAATATCTCATGCTTAATGCATACTCCATATAGCTGATAAAATGCTGGATACAGCTTTAACGACGATATCGACGATCTAAAAGCATATAAAAAAGTTCTATGCTGATTAAGTATTATTATTTTCTTAATGCTAGAATATTACCCTTCTTTTTATGTTCCCGTGTTTAACGATTTCCGTTTCTAACATTTTTTACTAATGCCCTCAGATTGATTTTAAGCAGTAATTAATAGTAATTTCTTCTACGTTTAGCGTTTATCCTTAATTTACATCACTATTCAGATAACTCATAGAGGCGATAGCTTCTGAAATAGATGTGAAAAGAATGCTCGCATGGAAGAAAATCCAATTCTGCTTTATCAGCTAAAAACTGAAAACCAATAACCTATTACTTTCAAGCCCAAAAAGCGATACGAGGTTATCTGATTGTGGAGAGAATTCTAAAAGATATCAAGGTAAAAGATATTTTATTTTCAAATAGATTTCATTTCTTTAACAAGTATCCGATATTGAAAGAAAAATTTAGTAAGCTCCCGATTATATCTATACGTGAGTTAACTAGGAAAGGTGTGTCCAGGAGACTAATTTCTGGGACATAAAAATTTAGAAATATTTTTCTCCATCTTTAAACAAATGGTTAGAACTATCAGGAAATTCTTTATTTTGAATATAGTGTTTGTGAGGCTGGACATCCAATCTTGAATACTTTACAAGCATAGACGAATATAAAAATATTGATGAGAAATTTCTTTATTTTGAATGTAGTGCTTGTCAGGCAGGACACCCAATCTTGAATATTTAAAAGCATGAACGTAGGTGGATATGAAATTATTGATGAGGAATTTCTTTAATTTGAATGTAGTTCTTGTGTGACAAAATACTGAATCTTGAATACTTTACAAACATAGACAAATATGAAAATGTTGATGAGAAATTTGTTTATTTTGAATGTAGTGCTTGTGAGGCAGTATATGCATTGAAAATTTTACAAGCATAGATTAATATGAAAAAAATCGATGCAAAATTTCTTAATTTTAAATATAGTGCCAATCTATTCAAATCACCAAAACGCCAGTGTTTGAATGGGAAAATCATTCATCTCTGATATAACCACAAAGACAGTAGCTGTGCTCAAAAATAATGGCGACATTGTATAAGTTTCGGGCATAAGCGAAATAAGTTGTCGAAACAAGACTTCCTATCGCATTCACAGATGGGTATTGAAATATGCTCAGATTCTTCAAAAGGACAATATCTAGATGTAGAAATTAATTTTTGGAAATATGCACAACATACTACATACAACTCTTCCCAACATTTACTGTCTACTATAAAAAGCGGAATGTAAAATCGAATTTACTACTTTAATGTAAGCAAAAATAGATTTTATTACTAATTTTATAAATATTGTAGCTTATATATATAATTACATGTAGTGTTTTGGGATTTCCCCTAATTAATCTGAATAACTGAAACTCTGATATGAATAATTCTTTATTAAAGTGTGGAAATTGCACAAACACTAACTTTTAAAATACTTCAGCTAATATATATCGTTACATGTGTAGTTCAGTTACATAAAATTTTTCCGGGAACACCATTGCCACATTCAATCTCAATAATTGAAATCCAAATGTGCCAAGAAATATAATGAATAATTTATTGTTAAGGTGCGGAAATTTTCAAAGATATTTTCGATGCATATTTCTTTCAATAATTCATTAAATCACTTCAACTTGCATAGATATTTTAAATATTTCTGTCGTCTCTGAAAAGTACTAACACTTTCAAGGAACATCGTATAGAAAAGATGCTATTCTATAATAAAGTGTCAATGGTATACTATCCATGATGTACCCAAGATTGACAGAATATTTGATTCTTCTAATTTAGTTATGAGTTTGTATAGGACATCGTTCATACAATATAAATTTTGAATGAATAACAGGTTTGAACTGAAGTAACTTTACAATAACTCACTAAATATTAAATTGTGTTCCATACAATGTCACATAGTATAAAAAGAAAAAAAATCAAGTTTTTGTTCAATCCTTTTTGTAAATATATTTCAAATTATAATATTCAATAATCCAACAATTTTTATTAATTTTTTCTTGGCATTTATATGGCAAAATGCAACATTACTCTTATGACATTTGTCTTCAGCTACAGCAAGTCTACTTAAAACATTTTAGAAAAATGAAAATTCTGTTAAGAGGAAATGAAATCTCCCGCTATACTCAGTATGATTATAATACTTACTGCGTACTACTTAAGTATGCTTATTGTAAAACTTCGAGATTTACAAATATTATCAAATAAATTGTTTTTTCTTATTCTTTCTAATTAAGAAATAATATTAAATTATAATTGAAATGAATAAAATATATTTTCATTTCAAAGATGGCTGATATAATTAGCCTGATTAAACTCGTTCAATACTACGTTGATAATGCAATAAAATTAGAACTTAGAATTTTTTTAAAATTATTATTATTACTTTCTAATTTATTAATTTTGATTTCTAAATTTATTTAGTTATTTTACTTTCTCTTTTGATTTTTAAAGTATAATTTCTAAATAATCAGTAGAGCCATAATAATATTCGTTCTCAAATGACTGCACACAACCTGGTTTCATTCCTACATTTGACTATTTGTAAATTCACATGCAAGTAAACATGGCTACACAAAGGCACTGATAATCAAAATTTGATAATGATATTGTATCGATTTAGAAAAACGATCAAAGAGACCACTGCTTTTTCTACACTATACTGCAAATCATCAAATGCATAAACATGATTTCAAAAATAACAATACGTGTGTTCTTGACGTTCGTGGCTATGTTCAAGATTTGCAATTTTATCTATATCTATGTATGGATTGTAACTTTAAAAGGGGTTGCCGGGGCGTTCACTTTCATTAGTTTTGTCGGTACTTTTCCGTTATACGAGCGCATAATATCGCCAAAGTGAGAAAAACGCCAACCAAGTCACCAAAGATGGCTGATATAATTAGTCTGATTAAAACTCATTCAATACTAAGCTAATAATGCAATAAAATTAGAATTTAGAATTTTAAAAAAAATATTATTATTATTTTCTTATTTATTAATTTTGATTTCTAAATTTATTTTGTTATTTTACTATCTCTTGGTTTTTAAAGTATAATTTCTAAATAATCAGGAGAGCCATAATAATATCCGTTCTCAAATGACAGCACACAAACACTTTTCACTATAAATAAATGTTCTTATTCTTTTCTTTTCTTATTCGCTTTCTTCAAGAATATCCAATATTTTGTGTTAATACCGGACGCATATTTGCATTAGATATTTGCCACAGTAATTTCCACTATCATGAAAAAGGAAAAAAATGAAAACAGTCTTTTGAGTATTGTCCGTTTCAGTGTTCTGAGACGACCATTTTTCGGCGATTCTATATCATTAAGGGTAGAGATGCAGAAGGATGTGCACATTTCCGGAACTCTACGTCATTCTTTAATTTTGATTTTCGACCTATTTGATACTTTTTGTTAATTTCTTTTACGTATATGTGAATATAGTGTCGTTTCTGGAGTCTGTAATATTTCAATTCAGTCTGTGAGTAATCCGAGTTTACTATATAGTTAAATGTAAACACTTCCTCCTTTCATCTTTCATCTCAACTCTAATTTGATAAGTGAAACCCATCCTAACACATGTGCAAAAGCGTGGAGGGATTTTGAAACTGTTGACAAACAATATGCTACCTACTGAAACTTTACTTTAAAATAAGCTTAAATGCCGATAAAGTTATTCGCATCTACTTACGTTTTCTGTTATTCTCTTTAACCTCAAATTATTTTTATATAATGTACATTATTTTTCGTTAATTACATACAATTTGGAAGTTTTATACAGAAGTCTCAATATAGTTTCTTTAAATTTACTATTATTATTTTCTAAATTTATATCATTTATTTTTATTTTAAAAGGTTTAGTTATATTAACGTCCAGTTTAAAGCAACACGAGGGCTATTTTAGGATTATTTTAGAATGATAATCTCTAAAGAATCAATACAGCCATAAATACGAGTCCCAAATGAAGATACATGGGAACTTTATGAATAACTTTCTATATAATATCTTCGGCAGCTCTTATATAGCTCCATAGAGACATTTGGTATTTATGTTTATTGCCTTTTATGGCATATGTTTGCATTAAATATTTATAACAGCAATTTTCTCGATCATAAAAAAATAAAAATCGTCATTTCCTTTAACACTTTAGTTTTTTTTCCTTTGAAAAATTCTCTTAAAAAAAGCGTTTAAATACAAAGAAAGCTAGGCACATCTACTCCAGATTTATGTATTATTTCTTAAACATCAAATTAAATCTAATAATAATCTTTATTTTTAATATGCGTGAGTTTCAGAATAATAATTTGTTTCCCTGATAATTGTCATAATTCGCTAACACAACACACGTACACGATCCAACTAAAAAAGAAAATAGAAGACAGATTTATTACTTGTAATGGAAAATCAGTGTCTTTCGTTAAAAATGCAGCAATATCCAAAAATATCTCTCCTAGGGGTCAATTTACAGTCATTGGCGATATGGTTTCTATGGAAATAGAAAACGCAGTAAATGACAGGCTACAAAAGCCATCTGTGTGTGGGAATCACCTTTTGGGTGTCACGTACTTTTTGACAAACTGATAGATAACGTCATCTACTCTTAATTAGCCAGATTGGAAGTCTGGACACGGATATTTCATGTTCCCACATAAAAGTGAAAACTGGAGGAAATGAATCGATTGATATTGGAGTGTCACAATTCTTTGAGAATTCAAGATTGCTATGATATTGAAATGCCACAATTCTTTGAGAATTCAAGATTGCTATGATATTAGGATGTCACAATTCTGTGAAAATTCAAGATTGCTATGATATTGTGATGTCCCAATTCTTTGAAAATTCAAGATTGCTGTGATATTAGGATGTCACAATTCTTTGAGAATTCGATTGCTGTGATATTGGGATGTCACAATCCTTTGAGAATTAAGATTGCTATGAAATTGGGATGTCATAATTCTTTGAGGATTGAAGATTGCTAATGTCTGTATTTGAAAATATAGAATTTGTGTTTTCATAAAATAATGCTATCAGAAGCAGAATCCTATGTTCTGGGAAAAGTTCTGGGAGCCAAAGTTCTGGGAGCATTAATTAAACAAAGGAAATAATCAGAGTCTATTTTCAATCCAGGTTAGAATTCAAATTCAAAATTGTTTAACGCGTTACGCCTTTTCTGTGATCTAAATATTTTTATATCATTTTAAAATTAAAAAAATATGCTAATGGATCGATGATTCAAACTGAAATCGTCAAGAACAAATTGCTAAACAATAAAGGAATAAATCTGCTGATAAAATTCTTGTAACAATTTTGGCGACAAGATGTCACTAAACAGCTTAAGATAGTCACAAATTCATAATTTTTTAGTTGAAATTGAAAATAAGACTGGAATTTTTATTTAAAAGTAACTGAAAGAACTAACGTTATTTAATAAGAAACTAATTTGAAGAATTTTGTAAAATTTTCGATGAAAACAGTTAACTTTTATGGGTTATTCTTAGTAACAGTAGCAAATAACAATATAGCAATCTTTCAGTCTATGAACTAGATAACTGAAAAATGATTCGAGTTATATAAATGAAATTTGGTATAGCGACTAAAGACCAATTTGTAGAATTCTCTCAAATTGGGAACGAAATCCATCCGAAGTCTTACCCTTTGGCTGTTCAGTGAACTCGATAAATCCATAATGCAAAGAGCTAGGTCAGATAATTATTACACAGGTTTAGAATCTAAAATATTAATTCAAATCAAATGGAAGTGATTCATTCAGAATTTCCTGTCGGTTTGTATTTAGCTTGCCTGTAAATGTTATATATTATAAACGAAAAAATTAAAATCAATTACCTTCGGATAGCTAACTTTTGAATACTGTCGCATTTGAAAGGAACAATCTAGTATCCATAGCTGAAAGGTTAAAGCACTGGTCTTATAGTCAAGAGAACATGATTTCGAATTCGGTATTTCCCAAATTTGCGTATATACTTTACCTCGATTTTTATTTCTTCCTTATTTCGCTTTCCAGAAGATTCTGGACTTTTCTTTAGTTTGCCAGATAAGTGCCCTGGACTTATCTGACTGCCTTCAGAAAAATATTCTGGAACTTTCACTGCTGGTATAAAAGCCGAAAATCTCTCAGTCACATTGTTCTCAGTTCAGAGTTTAGTTGATAAATAGTTTTAACTCTACTTCCTGTATATTCTTGAGTTCTATCTGCGTGACAATATAATTGAAGTTTCTTGTACGATGTGTATTTTGGTTTCATTTAGAAGGTTAACAGCTTTCAATGTTTACACGATAGTTCCAGTAAAAATAATCTCACTTCAAAGATTTTGCAACTGCTTTTAACCAATTTTATGCAAATTTTTGATGCCATACCCATGTGCTTGAATTTTATGTGAAAGGATTGTATAGAAAATTCTATTTATCTAAGTCATTACGAATTTAGAGTTTTCACACTTGCATTCGTAGAAAGATACAGATCATTTAATTTGTACAAAGGTATTAACAACTAATCTCTGAACAGAATTCATTCAGAGATTTACACTTTGGATGATAAATGCTGATTTTTAACACATTTTAGCATTTTAGTTCACTCTTTGTGTGGTAATTATCATATTTACTTGCATTCGAATAGATGGATAGAAAAGAGTAAATAAACGTCGGTTAAAAGTTAATAGAAATCAGCGAATATTTAGTGTTTAAAAATACTCTAAAATTCCACCTTCTTGTTCAAAGTGTTTTTGAATTATTGTGCGGATAAACAAAAAGACAGACGTAGTTATCGAAATTTGTTTATTGGACTCAAAGAGGTCTGAAAGATGAGGATTCTTTAACATCTCCAGTTGAAATTTTTTTTTGAGATCGCATTGTTTTCCATATCAGAAAGTGCTGTAATGATTATTTTTTCAGTCGATTTTTATTATTATTTAAATGTAACTTTTTCTTTTATTAAATTAAATCAAATTAAAGTAACAATTTTATAACTATGCTTTTCATCAAACATCACCATGCGCAATAAAATAATGTGACCATAAATAATCAATTTCAATAGCACTTCCACAATTGAAACAAAATTAATGTTATTTTCAACTTATTATTAACGAAAGTCTTAACATATTCTAGAAAGTACTTTTAGTAACCTTATTCTTTAAGGGATGGCGCCATTTTAATACATTTCATGAAATAAAAAATCATTTTTCACAATAACATTATAATGTTATTTTCATAAAAATTCATTTTTCACAGAAGTATCAAAGACTAATAAATCAAAACTCACACATTGTCATTATATGAATTTTCAGATTCAAGTTTCGAATACTTTATTATTATTATTACTTTATTCCTTGAAATTTGCTCTTTAAATAAGATTTGTTGCAATGATATTTTAGTATTCCATTTTTGTTTACATTACCTTATTGAAAACGTTTTGACTTACACTGCTTTGTTTATTGTTGAGAAGTGGCGACATGAATGTCAATATAATCGTCTGCCAATTCACTTCTGATTCAAAACACCAGATGTGAAATTTTAGTACGTCGTGGGAAATGAAAATAATTTTCTTTAAAGCAATTATTCGTTTCCTGGATTGAAAGTATTGTTGAATCTAAATAAGAACTTTCTATAAATATTTATTGTTAAAAGTGATGGCGTCATTGTAATTTTTGAATAATTATAAGAAGATGTTTATTGAAGAAAATTATCACTCATTCTAATGTCATCTGTTTTCCCATTTGCTTTTTAAAAATTAATTTGCAATTCTGTTTATTTAAGATGATTCCTTTAAAAAATTTAGTTACAAAAAAGTTTATGGAAGATTAATAAAATGTGTTATTTTGTGATTACCGTTTTACTTTCGTTCTAACAACGATATTGCTATATGGAATTGATGTTAAACTGAATCAATATTTTTAGTAAGACAGAAGCTTTAGTATCGATTTTTGTGATGCAAATAAATTTTAAGGAAATGCGCCACATCTTTTTATCGTTTGCACACATTAGAAATGTATTTATATAAAATACCGAATATATATAACAAATTAAGAAGCATTAACACTAAAGAGTGTTTAGAAATTCTCATATTTATTCAAAAAGCTGTGGTATCCAAAATTGCATCTAGAGATATTGATTAGAAGAAAATATAGGAAAATGACAACGTTCAAAATAAATTTAAACAAAAAATAAAACTGTGTTAAAATGAAATAAAAGGAAAGAAGTAATTAAATATTTAGAAATTAGCCGATATATCTGACATTACTTGTAATAATTTTTTTACATTCTGTATTCTAAGTTTGAAGACTTTTTAAATTTTTTATATGAAATATATGCAAATATAGAACACAAAATTTTATTGTGATACAAAACTATTTTCTGTCAAAATATTACCAAATTTGTGAAAAAAACTATCTAAAGTCAGAACAACAGGTCAATCAAAGGATTTTAACAACTAACCAAACATTCTTAAAAAGTTATTATAACTTTATTATAGTGAATAAAATTTGAGACTAATGCATAAAAAGTTTATAATATTATCATTCAATTATTGAACGCATTGAAAGTAAAATAAATCAAAAAATTGTATTTATCTTAAGAACAATACTAGAAAAATATGAGATAGTAATACTTGAAACAAGCAATAAAATATATGTGAGTTTTATCCAATAAATAAAATAATGTTGCATCATATGTTTAAAATATATTTCGAAATTTATTGAAATTAAAGACAAATTGCAAATAGCTTTGAATATATATATATATATATATATATATATATATTTTAAAATGATGTATTGAAATTATGTTTTGTGTTCTATTTTCGAAATTTATCTTTTAAATATTAACATAATTTTGTTTATTTTTTAATTAATTATATTTTCAAAAATTACTTTCCTAATTATATATTCTTATTCTCCAAATTATTTTTTTCACAATCCATTATCTGCCTTTTAGAACAATAATTGATGTCTTAGACACCCTACTAATTTTATTAGTAAAAGTTACCAAGAAAAAATTCTAATTCTCCGAAATCCTTAATGCCCTCTATAATAAAATTAAATCATTGCTTATAAAGTTTAGTTACCAAGTCATTATTTGTTGATCTTTGGATTTCTTCCATTTAGGTAATTCTATCTCACTATTATTTGTTGATGAAAGAAACTTTTCAAGACATAAACGATGTAAAAACTATCCAAGTTAAAAGCTAATTGCAACTTTTAGGACGCATCTGTAATATCTTATTGGCTCCAAACTGCACCGGGTTTCTTAGATATCTATGACCTAATGGTATTTTTAAGAATGCATTTGTTTTAAGGCCAATAAAAAAGGTCATTTCGTTCCTCGTTTAAGAGGAACATAATAGACATAGCCACTTTATTGGTACTAACTAACCTTAATGGATAAGATGGAAGCTTCATCTTATCGTTTCCAAAAGTTTTTCATCAGGAAATTAGAATTGCTTTAGAAGAAATCATTCAATAATGTATGCTATACTGTATCTTGAAGAAAAATAAATTTCCATAAGAACAGGTTTCATAAGTTTTATGTTATTTCATAAAACATTTTTATATTTGACTTTTTTCACGTTTATTGAAATATAGTTTATAATCAATTCTTCCCACATTTGTGTTTGCTGGATTTTTCCAATTTGTTTTTCTTTTTCTACCTTTATCGGGTTAACGCCATCTTTTCATCAACAAATTTTGGTAATCTTTTGAAGTTGATCAAATCATTTTCTTGTAAGTCGTAGGGATATTTCTTAAAAATAATTTATTATCTCTGTGTACCAAGGTTTCTAAAAATAGCTTCCATTTGGGATTTAACTGGAATATTGATCTTATTTTATAATCTTAGACAATTTTTCCAGGAAAAATTGCCAGAACATGATAGCTAAGATTTGGCGCATTTTGTTGAGCCTTTCATGAAAATTTGACTTGATCATTTATCGGTCTGGTGCGTTTCC
>JAPMOQ010028085.1:30048-41571 GCA_026543055.1 Argiope trifasciata | reverse complement strand
TTGACTTGATCATTTATCGGTCTGGTGCGTTTCCATAAAGATTTGGCGCATTTTCTTGAGCCTTTCATGAAAATTTGACTTTATCATTTATCGGTCTGGTGCGTTTCCATAAAGATTTGGCTAGTTTATTATAAATTTGACGATCTTTGGATAGGTTTAGAATTCATTTGAGATTTGGCTGGGAGATAGACTATTGACTACATTAGCGAGAAGTATCACACCAAACTTTTCTCAAATAATATTTAATACAGATGATATCATCCCCTCAAACGTTTGTGATTTTGAGGAAAGCTGTAAAAGACACAACTGCTCATTTTTTAAAAAATGTCTAAGTCTCCCAATTGATAATTGAGTATTTTATAATAAAGTGAAAAAGATGTTAATTGTGAATTAGCAGCAGGGTATTGGCGAGTAATGGTCTGTAATAATCTAGATTAAGATCCTTGGTGGTTTTTAGGGCTCATCAAAGAGAACATGAGAATTTAATAATCTCCTTTTTCCAGCGTCAAATTGCTTTAAAATATTATTTACCACGTTTTGTTCTGCCTTTCATGCAGACTTCACACATAGGCCCGATAGATGTTCAAGAAGATTTAATGTCTAATGGTCTTAGACTTGGTATAGGATTCATTTGAGATTTGGCTGAACGATAAGTTGTTGACTTCATCCAAACACATGCGGGGGTTATCATCTAGAAACTTTCTCCTATAATCTATACTTATAATAAAGCTTAAAGTGTGTGTGTGTGTGTGTGTGTGTGTGTGTGTGTGTGTGTGTGTGTGTGTGTGTGTGTTGGCGGTCTATGTACACCTATGTACACGGGAATGTACATCTCGGAACCATTTTTTCGAATTTTTAATTAGAAATTTAATTAATTAAAATTTAAGCGAAATTTCGACGTTTTCCCGCTATAACTTCCGAAAATATTATTGCACAAACAAGATTTTATATCAATTTAAAAATAAAAAAATTAGCTTTCTTACGGTTTCAGTTTTTTTTAAATTTATAACGCAAGCTTCTATTTTAAATGAATTTTTAAAGAAATATTTTAACCATGTTTTTATCACGTGACTGGATAAAATAAAAGAATGCCGGAAGTTCGAATAAAAAAAACTATAATCACAAAATAAATCTAAAGATATGCAACTTTTAACACGTGACTGGATAAAATAAAAGAAATATAAACTGTGATATTTTCTTTAAAGAATGCAAGGCAAAGGATTCTGTGATCGTTTGCAATATCTAAATAATGAATTCAATAAATCTTCTTTACTGTAAACCTGATCGAATTTAGACAGGATATGCATTGGAATCCCGACTTAATGGCATATTTCTGTAATCGCTTGAAATATCTGTATCATTAATTCAATATTTATTTTTTTTTCATTATAAAATGTGATAGTTTCTAAATGCAAAGCTAAGGTTTCTATAAAATCTGCAAGAGCACGTCAAAGGGAAAAAATTAGTTTTATCACCGTTTTGCCATCAATTTGACGGAAGTTCAAAAAAAAATAACTATCATCGCAAATTAAATCTGAAGAAATGCAAATTTTAGCACGTGACTGGATAAAATAAAATAAATATAAACTGTGATATTTTCTTTAAAGAATGCAAGGCAAAGGATTCTATGATCGTTTGCAATATTTTAATCATTAATTGAATAAATTATCTCTATTTATATAGGATTGAATCTATACAGGATATGCATTCAAATTCCTTTCAAATGGGCAATTTGTAAAATCTTATTAATAGGCATATATATTGTTTAATACCATTAATTTGATCTAAATGAAGTATATAATTACATTTTATGTAGTTTGAGTCAAACAATGCATTGATGAATAATGAGTTTCAGATTTCTTCATAATTTGATCTGTGAGCCATATTTTACAAAATATTTTTATTAATATTTTAAATAAAAGTTGCTACATCAATCAGTCTTCTAAATCAATCATTAAAACTGACTGATTTATAAAATTAAAGAATATTGTTAGGAAAACTCATTCTTTTAGAACTTTCAGTCCATCATCTTAAAGAAAATATTAATTTCAGACCAATCAATGTCCGGAGTTACTTCAAGGCTAATGAATATGTGATTTAATTGAAAATTTTAGAACCCATTACTCATGGTGAACCAGCCTGTCGCCAAAGGCGACTAGTCTCAAATAAAGATGACATCCTCTTTCCTCATACCATTTTCGACTCTGAGTATGGCCAAGAGCTTCACAACTGTTTATATTTTTATTTCCAAAGTTCCTCGATTTTAAATTGAGAGTTTCATATTACAGTTAACGATACGATATGCTAATTATGTGTTAGCAACAGGATGTTAACTAATAACAGTCTGAAAAGCCAATTAAAGAGCAGTCTTCAGAAATTTATTATTTTCCTCACTAGAAATGCGAGAAGGTGATAATCTGCCCCATTTTCCACCATCAAATTTCCGAACAGTTATAGCTAAGATTTGCTGTTTTTGGTTCTGACTTTCATGAAGATAATTCAACTTTTTAAATATGCAAAAATTTAATTGAAATAAGAAAATATGTTGTTGTTATTTATTGGCACGTTACAAGCTGACTGACAGAAAGCTGTCGCCGATTTATCACCGAAACGAACGTGTCTTGTTTGTTCAATAGCCCAACTAGGGTGAAGAGTACTTACAATACTTCACATTCGCTCGCATAACCTTTTTTTACAGGGGGTACATTCATACAACTCACTGATAGAACACAGAAGAACAACCATGCCCGAACCGGGACGCCCAGATTACGAGGAAAACACTCTACCCCATGCCAGAACGCCAACTATAAGAAAGTGTTATATCTTAGTGTGAGTTACTACTTAGAAAAAAAAACTATCACCTCAAGATATTGTTCAACATCTGTACGATGTTATTCGATGTATTCTAAATACCGGACAATATCATTAAGATATCGTAACAATGTTATGATTCATTTTGTCTCAATACAGATACTGTAAAACTTGAATATTCTTGTTCCATGATCAATAGCTTGTATTTGCATTCATTTAATTCTGCATAACATATCAAAATCTGCATTAAATTTCAACTTATTCATTGGTAGATTAAAAAATGTTTTTTTATGGTTTTTCTAAATAATTTATTGAGGAATGATGCTTTCGAATTTACAGATCCAATAAGTTCTGCTTTATACGAAAACACATACACAAAAAAAAAAGAATGACATTCCAGAAAACTTTGAAATTAAAGAACTTTTCTATTTGAATTTGATTTCACTTTGATGACACTGGCACGAAATCTTTAGAAACAAATGGCATTTAAATCGCACTTCCGTAAACCTTCACAAAATAATAGTTAACGATCCAATGAAGCCAATTAAAAGGCAATCACCCAGTTTGGCTAATTGATAATGAAAGACGACCTTATCGAGGTCCTAATTGTCGATTCAGTTTAAGAAATCTTTTTTAGTCCCTGATTGCACATGGTATTTTCGTAATGAAACAATTCAGGCATTTTTATTCGTATACATTCATATAACTGTAAATTTTCTTTTGTCCAGAAAAAGATCTAAGATTACATTTTAATTGTATGGAATAATGTTCGAATTTTTTAACTAATAATTGATTCTAAAATTAAAAATGAATTAGGCAAAAAAGGTGATTTTTTAAAACTAAAAACCTTTATATCGTTTACAGTTTTAGCTAATGAAGATAAAGGCTTGCTTCTGGAATTCACATAGTGCGACAAGGATAGAATTTTGGAATTCCCACACAACAAAAAAATGAGAAATTTCCATTCACAGTATAATCAAATTTTAGTTGGTTTGTGTAGTTTAATGGCGCAAGAGAGCTATACTGCGCCAATATTCAAATTATATCAAAAACAGAAACATTGACTCCTCATTGATGAAAATAAGATTTCAACATTTCATCCTCCAAATCTTTTAAGTTTATTCTCAATATTTTCAAAGTCATATCAGCTTTGCTGTAAAACTATATAGAGAAACAAAACTTCTTTATTGATGAATGCAAAGTTTCCTTCTAACTATCTTGCGATTTTTATTATTTGTTATCGATTTTCCCTATTTATGCCTAATAACTAATTATGTATATACACTGAAGTGACAAAAGTCATGGGATAGCAATATGCAAATATACAGATGGCAGTAGTATCGCAGTGAAAAAGTATAAATGCGCAGTTCGTTTTCCAGAGCTTTCATTTGTGTTCAAGTTATTCATGTGAACAGGTTTTTAGTGATTTATGGCGGCACGACGAGAATTAACAGACTTTGAACGTGGAATGTTAGTTGGAGCTAGACGTATGGGTCATTCCATTGCGGATATCGTTAGAGAATTCAACATTCTGAGATCCACAGTATCAAGAGTGTGCCGAGAGTATGAAATTTCAGGCATCACATCCCATCATGGACAGCGCTGTGGGCGACCACCTGCACTTAACGACCGAGACCGCCGACGTCTGTGTAGAATGGTCAATGTTAATAGACACGCAACACTTCGTCAAATAACTGCAGGAATCAATGTGGGACGTACGAGGGACGTGTCCGATAGGACTGTGCGGCGAAATTTGTCTTCCTTGGGCTATGACAGCAGAAGACCGACTCGAGTGCCTTTACTGACCGCATGACATCGCCTGCAGCGACTCTCCTGGGCTCGTGAGCATATCGACTGGTCCCTATACCAGTGGAAAACGGTGGTGTGGTCAGAAGAGTCACGATTTCAGTTGTTACGAGCTGATGGTAGAGTTCGAGTGTGGCGCAGACCCCACGAAGCCATGGACCCAAACTGTCAGCAAGGCACTGTTGAAGCTGGTGGTGGCTGCATAATGGTGTGGGATGTTTTTACATGGCATGGACTCGGTTCTCTGGTGCAACTGAACCAATTATTGACTAGAAATGGTTATGTTCAGCAGCTTGCAGATCACTTGCAGCCATTCATGGACTTCACGTACCCACACAACGATGGGATTTTTATGGATGACAATGCGCCATGTCACCGGGCCAGAACTGTTCGTGATTGGTTTGAAGAACATTCCAGACAATTCCAGCGCATGATCTGGCCACCTAGATCGCCCGATATGAATCCCATCGAGCATTTATGGGACATCATCGAAAGGTCCGTTCGTGCCCAAACTTCTGCACCATCCACACTTTCACAATTATGGACGACTATACAGACTGCATGGCTCAATATTCCTGCAGAGGACTTTCAACGACTTGAGGACTCCATAACACGTCGAGTTGTTACACTTCGCCGGGCAAAAGGAGGACCGACACGATATTAACAGTTATCCCATGACTTTTGTCACTTCAGTGTATATATAGATAGATATAGAAAGAGAGATGGAGAGATAGGTAAATAGATTATTTTTCTAAAATAATTTCAATTTATTTGTTTTTAACACGTTCACTGCCACTACTCTCGCCTGATATCAGGACCATCTATCTCATTAGATGACTCCTTCTTCTCTAACATTTAACTGTAGTAGAGAAGGTGTCATCTAATAACATAGATGGTTTGGTCCTAGAAAAAACACAATCTACAAGTTATCTCGTCGTTGGCAGTCAACGTGCTAAATAATATCTTAAGAGCTGCAAATTTCATAGATTTTGATTAATTTTAAAATAATAAAAATATCTAATCAGTTAGTCGGAGGAAAAATTGAAATATAAGCAAAACAGGATTAAAATAACACAAACATAATCAATGCCATACCGCACATCGGTATACAAATGAATAAATATATAGCACCCTAGATCCTTTTCCGTCTAGCAATTATTGTTCATAGTATACACGCAATTAACATTTGAACTCTTAATAGCTCTCTGTTTCACTCGACATGATTGTAAGCAATATAGAACTAAAATTAACCTTTAAGCTCTTAATATCTTTCCATCTCACTGGGAATGGTTGTAATCAATATACATAGAGCTAACATTTGAACTCTTGATACCTCTCGGTTTCTCTGCGCATGACTGTTACCGTATTCATAAAATTAACATTCGATACTGTCAATGATTGTTACCAATACACTTAAAATTGAGCTTTCATGCTGGTAATGATCGTTAGCAATATACATAAAATTAACATTAATTCTCTAATTATATCTCTATTTCACTGGGAATGATTGTTAGCAATATACATAAAATTTACATTTGATCTCTTGATACCTATCTGTTTCTCTGCTCAAGATTGTTACCAAACCCATAAAAAACAGCATTTGATACGAGCAATGATTATTGCAAATACACATAAAATTAACATTTGATACTGGCAATGATTGTTAGCAATATACATAAAATTAACATTATATCTCTATTTCACTGGGAATGATTGTTAGCAATATACATAAAATTAACATTTGAACTCTTGATACCTCTCGGTTTCTCTGCGCATGATTGTTATCATATTCATAAAATTAACATTTGGCACTGGTAATGATTGCTACCAATATACATAGAATTAACATTTGATACTGGCAATGACTGTTGCCTATGGACATAAGATTGGCATTTGATACTAGCAATGATTGTTAGCACTAAACAAAAAAAAATTAACATTTAATTTTTTGATATATCTATATTTTACACATTATGATAGTAAGGGTTACGCATAACAATACTATTTGAACTATTAATATCATTCTACTTCACTCACCATGACTGTTAGCAATACACATACATAATTAACATTTGAAGTCTTCTCCTGGTCGTGATGGTTAGTATTATAAACATATTATTATTAAAATGTATCCGATTTTACTTTTTATAAAACATTATTCTTGATCGTGAAAAAAGTATTTTTAAATCCTATCGTGGTATTTTAAACTTTAAAGAGCATACAGTTTAAACCAGGGATGGGGAAACTACGGCCCGCGGGCCAACTCCGGCCCGCAGGAAGGTTCTATCCGGCCCGCGGATAGACTTTTAATTTGCCGGTCAGAGGCAAATTAAAAGAAATATTCATATATTATATATCCATCTCCTTTTCTACTTTGTTTGAATATTATATTTTTTCTTCCTTTTTTTCAAAGAGCTGGTAATCTGTTTACATTCTATATTTTTGTTCTGAAAACATAAATTGAAGGAAATAGCAAACGCAGGCAGTTTTCAATCGGTAAAGTGTTAAAAGCGGAAGTTATTTGTTAGTTATAGCTGTAGATTGGCGCCAACAAGCTTTATCTTTTTCTTGTGGAGCAGACATATGGAAATTCAATATATTCAAGCAGAATTGGATAATTTTACCATGCCATTCAACGTAAATTGTGAAGCAGTGAGGTTAGATTTGCAGCTTGAATTAATTGAGTTGCAATCTAACAATCATCTCAAGCAATTGTTTCTAAATATGCCAAAGTTAGAGTTTTACAAATCATTATCGAAAGTAAGTTTCCCAAATTTAATATCTCATGCCCAGAAAATCAGTGCTATGTTTGCTTCATCTTATATATGTGAACAAGTGTTTTCAACTATAAACCTTAGAAAGAATTATTTCAGAAGTAGACTGACAGATGAGCATTTAGCCTCGTTCCTTAGAATCAGTACATCTCACTTCGAACCTCAACATAAGGAAGTTTTATAAATGAAATCGCAATTTCATTCATCTCATTAATATATTAAATTGTAATACTTGTATATTGTTTTTAAAAGTTTAGAAAAATTCATCTTGGCCCGCCAAACTTTATTTTTTCAATTTTTGGCCCGCGATCGAAAAAGTTTCCCCATCCCTGGTTTAAACTGATAAAATATCCGCACTATTAAGGTATCCAACAACTTCCAAAGGAAAAATTTTGAAAAATTGGATTTAAAAAAAACTATTAATGGTTTTTATATGTATTGTTAATAATAAACACTATAAATACAAAAACCAATTATCTGAAAGTATAATATATTTTGAAAAATGGGAAAAATTGTAAACTTTAGTGAAATTCACCCAAAACGGTTGACGCTCTACACAAAATTGTAATGCAGCAATCCTATTTTTCTTTGCACACAAATTATAGAATACAGTGATGAATAAAATGAAGCAAAAGCTAGGAAAACTTTTGAAATGCAAAGAAATTATAGGTAAAAATATGCGCATATATGCAGTTTCACCATAAATTTACAACTTAATTTTTCTAAAAAACACTTATAAATGAAAAAGTATTTCACCAACAATAAAACTTTTGGTTCATTCCATTACTCGTATTATTTAAAACACACGCTGAAAATTTTACTTAAATACTTCCAGCAGTTTTGGGGATATAATGTCAATGGTGAAGAAATTTTATGAAAATTAAATATTGAGAAAATTGAAGTTAGAAGACAAATTTTAGCTAAAAAATATGTGACCCTGGATGATAGGTCAGGTCTTCCTTTTCTTAGAAAAAATATACTGTTTTAGAAAGATAAAAGTCTGAACAACAAGAATTAATAATTTTTAAAAAAATCTCCAGTGGTCAATAACCAGTGTTTTAAACGTTGTCGGATGCTTAAGATGTTCATTTTGCTCTATTTAATTTAAAATTTGCAACTTGTTTTCATACATATAATCTTCTGTCTTTTTTGTGTACAATCAATTTTTCTATGAAAAGGAATGATGGATTAATTACCCCAAAATTTTCTTGTAAATGTTGTTCAAGAACACTCTTAAATGTAACCAATTTTCGGGTCCACTTTTGCAATCTTTTGCTCAAGTGTTCTGGTTGAATGAAAATAACCAACTCTTAGTTGTGTTCGTTCGAAAACTTTCAAACTGTTTTCAAAAGTCTACACCTTGTTTCTCATATAAATATTTCGTCAAACTATTAAAAAACTTTTTTTCAAAAGTTCTTGCATTTTTACAGTCCTTTAAGATACTCTTCTAAACAATCTTTTAATGAAAAGCAAAATGTATATGCGAAAGTTTTAGTTCGCTAAAACTTTATCTGAACTTGATTTTTAAGTCTAAACTTATATTTCAAAAAATCTGCTAAAACTTCCTTTCAAGCGTTCATAAAAGGATAATTTTGTGGAAGATAACTATTTTAAAGCTCATAAGGAATATTATTTAAACATGCTTTGTAATAGTTATTATGGTTGAATAGCTAAGAATTGATATTTAGTATCTTAAAATCTCAATATGATTAGCAAACTTAGAAAGTATTTTAGTGTTTAATCATCTTAATAGGTTTAGTAAATTTAGTAAGGATTTGAGTATTTAATAATCTCAGCAAGTTTAGTAAATTTAGTACATATTTAAGAATAAGATTGTAAGATTAGTATTTGATTAGTATATAGTAAGTAGTATAGTTGATTAGTATTAGTAAGATTAGTATATAAGATTGTAACTCTAGCACATTTAGTAAGTATTTTAGTAAAAATTCAGTAATTTTAGTAAGATTAATGCATTTAATAAGCATTTTAGTAAGCATTTAATTATCTTAATATAATTAGTAGAATTTGTAAGTATTTTAATAAGAATTTAATTACCATACTAAATTCAGTGAGTGTTTCAATCATAATTTAATATTCATTGTAAGATATATAATTTTAGTGAATTTAGTAAATATTTAATAATCGTAGTAAGATTAGTAATTTTAGTAAGTATTTAATAATTTTATTATCATATTTCCTTCTTACTGAAAAATTAATAAATCTTTCCAGCTATATATATATATATATTGTCTGTGTAATGATATAAAACTTAATTTTGATTTAAATTTGGAGTTAAAAAACTCCAAATTTAAATCAAAATTAAGTTTTATCTTAATTTAATCCATATCAAAATCATTCTAAAATATTCTCTTATTTCCTGATCCAATTCCACTTTCTCAATTTAATTAATTAAAGAAAACTTTTGTACAATGCTTAATCGGCTAAAAGCCAAAGTTTCTCCCCAGCTGCAAGTAAAATGATAAACTGATCTAAGCAAATACTTTTTTTAAAAAATGATCCTTATTTCCCTTACCTCCTGATCATCAGAAATCCCTATGAGAATCTTTAATTTATATATCAGTACTATAAACCATATTTTCCCTAAAGAAAAATAGTATATAACACGAGGGATGACATTTGTTGTTAATAATCCTTAATATGACTAACTTTTTCTGGTGACTCAAAATTTTAAAAAAATGAAGTTTGATTAACCAAATTTAAAAGTAGCTGGATTATCCCAAACACTCTTGGGATTTAGGCTGGACGTATGATCTTATAAATTATTCCAGATTTATTTCGATTCTTGTGTAAATATTCCATTTTTATCCGAATATTAAAATCGAATTTAAGAAACTTAACAGATCCCATCCCCACAATGAACTTCACGTGTGGTCTAATGACCAGATGCGAACTGTCGAAGATAAGGATTTTCAACATCTGACGGCATTTAACAAAGGAAGCGTTAATAGGTAGTGAGCACCTGTCCGGAAATGTCCCTAATCGTGAATAGGGCAGGGAAAAGTTACAATTGGTCATGATCAAGAAAGATTTTACAATATGTACATCAGGCAGTTGACCTTTTGGTTGGTAGATCTTTATTACCTTATTTGATTGGTTTAGGATCAAGATATTACAATATGTTCATCAGGTAGTTGACCCTCTGGTTTGTAGATTTTTATTATAAAGGGTGCGTGATTACTACACCGAAAAAAATTATGTTAAGTAAACAGAAAATAGAAAATTGTAGCAAGCGTAAACATGCAATGTTTAATCGAATGAATTCGCAAAAATTCAAATGCAATGTTTGACGTTAGCTGAAATTAAAAAAAAATGGTATATTAATGGCAAAATTACAAAGTTGCTAATTTATTAATTCTGGAAGATCCGTCTACGTCGATTGGACATCGGAGCCTTATTAGTCTGTTCTTTCCCTCATTTAGCAGAGAATTCAAAAAAAAATTTGTAGCTTTTAATCTTTTTCAATAGTGATTGCACAGAAAAAGTTTTGTGGGTCTAGATTAATTTGGATATATTTTTCAACTAAATATACATAAAACATTCGTTGGTGTTATTTCAACACCAAGGCACGTTATCATTTCAAATAGCTGTTCCTTCAACAAATGATAGTTCACTAAGTAAAACAAACTTACCAACAACTTAACAAACCAATACCACTCAAAGTATTATCGCGCATTTTTTTTTTTTTTTTACTTTGAATGCAGTGTTAGTGAGTTCACAGCGATAACGAATCAATTATTCTAAAATTATTGTGTCTAAGGTATTTCGTTACACCGCATTTGTTTATCTTATCATCAAAAATTCATTTCGATTTTCGAACGTTGTACAGAGTGGACACTCTGACGCGATGCTTCATAGAAAAGATCTAAACTCTGATGAAATAGCTCATTTCTTTCAAAGGCCTTTCAGAGAATCGAATGGTGAGCTGAAGTGCTCTAATTTAGTTAGAATCTGAAGAAGTAATTTGTTTTGTTACATTTTTTTCATGTTATCAAGTTCACTTAATAATTACATGTAATACAACATGTAAATACATGTCATACATGTAAGTGACTGCGAAGAATCATCTGAAGAAGTAATTCGTTTTGTTACATTTTATGTTATCAAGTTCATT
>JAPMOQ010028085.1:0-30038 GCA_026543055.1 Argiope trifasciata | reverse complement strand
AAAACATGTAAATACATGTCATACATGTAAGTGACTGCGAAGAATCATCTGAAGAAGTAATTAGTTTTGTTACAGTTTTTTATGTTATCAAGGTCATATAACAATTACACAAAATGATATTAAAAGAATCTGAGAACTAAACACTACTGATCAGCAATCCTGCAATTATTCAGTTATTACAATTTTTTATATCGTAGTATCGAAAAACACTGGAAAACGTTTAAGAGTTTGCGAATTCCCAGACGTTCTAGTGTTAGGTGGAGTAATTTCTCTCTGAGTCTGTTTCTAAGGTATTCAAAAAAATCATTTCCTATTTTTTAACATCATACTTTTAAGAGCATTCACGAAAATATAGCGCGTACGAAATGCTTACAAGCTCTATTAATAAATGAAGAGTATAAAAAAAAGATGGAGTCCTTTCAGCAAGATGATCTGAAAGAAATCCCAAAAGGCTGAACAACAAAATCAAAGAAGGTCACTAACAATTTAAATCTGATTGAAAAATAATCTGTCCCTAAGCCAAAAAATAAATAAAAAACATCAAATGAATGAATAATGTGTCAATAAATGAAAAATCTGGAAAACTGCAAGCACAACTTCAAGTTCGTGGCTTCCGGGGGTTTACTGTCAGAAACGTTTCATAAAATATCCGAATCTAATTAAATTTCGGGCATTTATTAATGTTACTCGACAGAAAAATGGTTGCCATAATCTTCAAAGGCAAGACAATGAAGCCAGATGAAAATTCCGCGGGGTACTCAGGTTTCATCGTTAACAAGACGACAGGATTCAGGTATTTAATAATATTCCCTAAACAAGAACTGAGAGCATTTTTTTTTTAATGTAATTTCTTTGTAAGATATTGTTACAAAAATCTAAGAACAATGTTATCATGAAACGATTTTGCAACTAGATAAAGTACTTGATTCTCACCTTACCTATTTATTTACTAAAAATATTAATTGTTGCAAAAAATTAAGTTTTACTAGTTATCTTTTTTATTCTTCTTACTGGTGTTTCGAAGATATTTCATTTCAACTAAATGGTTTGAATACATTCGTTGAATAAAATAGATAAATATAATAGTTTGTCCAAAATTCTACCAAACTGCCAGATATTAAAGCCATGCAATTTTAACCCTTCGTTATTTTGCCATTATTTTTTTTTATTTTTGAACTAATAACCCTGTTTTGGTACGGAATAAGCAAAGGATGAAGTAAAAAATCTCTTTTAATTAACTAAATTAATTATAAAATATTTTTAATGTTATTTTTTAGATGATATCTAATGATTTTATTGGATAAACATTATTTGTATTCTTTCAATTACTGCTCGTAAAAATTGTCATATTTTATAGATATACCCAATCTAAAACAGCCTTTTTCAGTACTGTCGGGAAATAAAGGGTTTATTTTTTACCAATGATTTATAAACCTCTAAGTGGGGAGCACCTCGTAATTGGGGAAGAGATGCTTCCGGCATGGTGGTTGGATATCTCCAGACCGATGGGTACAATAAAGATGGGAGTTCTGACTCTCTCCCTCGATGAAAGGAAATTCAACATGGGGATTTCTCGATATTAATTACCATGGCCGGGTACCATGTATTGTGGAATTCATTTCCAAAGAGCAAGATTAAAACATAAGAATTAAAACACTCGTTCAATGTCAAAGACTAAAATGTAGAAACGATTTTCTCTAATTCAGTACATTTGTTACTATATTTGGCCGTGTTCTGGAGAGAGAGAATGTTAGCAAACTAGACTCAATTTTGAATTATGCCATCTATATAGACAACCACAGATAACATTGGTTATTTAAAGCAATAGTATAAAATGGTTTGGCCATATTTGGAGAATCCATGAAAGCATCTTTAAAATATCCACTTTGAAAAATTCCATGGGATTTCGGGTCAGATTGGGAACTCCAATTACATGGCTGGATGCTGCTCAAAGAGACCTAATTGTTTTAAGGGAAAAGAACTGGAAGAGAATTACAAGAGATAAAAAGCACTGGAAAGTGTACTTGGTTGAGTCAGCCAAGCTCTGCAAGGGGCTGTTGCGCTCATGAAGAAGTTGATGTCGTTTCTGATGACACTTAATATTGACAACCCCGCTGACTGAAGAGTCGTTGCGATTTAGTCAGAACTGTGCGTCTCTTATTTATTTTCAGCAACGCCATCTAGATCCAAGAATACGAGTTAACTACTCACGCGTCACAACTCTATTTATTGAGCGGACTTCATTCATACATTTCATCCACTAATCCACAGATCGTAATTTAGACCTGTATCAAAGAACAATTACTTTTGAACCAGTAACCCCAGGGGTATTGCTCTCGACATGGAGGACTTTGTGACCATGAAAGATTTATACATGCGCCAGTCACCACACACATGGATATTCTTCGCCCGGCGGGTTCAAACTCGCAACCTAAAGGGATGCTAGTCTAACGTCCTACCAAATAGGCCATCTCGGTCAGAAGAAACCGTATATTTGTTATAGATTATCCAAGGTTAATAAAGTAATTTTACTGAATAATTAATTTTGGCAAATAAATGAATGTTGTTCCCATCCATGTATATATGATACGATATACCTGCAAAACAATATTCATTTTACTCTGTATAGCAGATAATTTTCAGTTTAGTATATTTTTTCCTGATTGTGCCACTAGATAGTTCTTTTACAGTAACTAGGCACCACTTTCATAATTATAAATAAAAGAGGAAGCAAACGAGTATTGTAATTTTTTATACATTATTACGGTGACTAGACACCACTTTAATGATTATAAAAGAGGCAGGAAGTAAATGAGTATAGTAATTTTCGCATTGGTATATTATTTTTCCTCCATAAAAATCATATTAAATCAATAATGGACCCAATTGTAATTACTTTTAACACATTACTTTTAAGTCTTTAAGATTATATTTTTTACAAAATACAATTTTGCAATTATCATGCTTTTATCTGAGTAAGTTCTATCTTCAAATAATTACTTTTCATAAGACTAATTAAAGAGTTAATTACACGTTCCATTGGTTCTTTAACTAAAACTGCCTGCAAAAAAAGGGAAATTACCTGAAAGAAACAGAATAGACCATGAAAAATTACTCATTTCGGTAAGGAGGTAATGTGTTGTCTAGAGATTACTTGCTTACTAACAAAAAAAAGCTTCTTTAATCATTAATCTTGCTAATTCTCTGAAGTTTCATAATTAGCAATTCATGACGCTTAACGCAAGAATCTCACAGTTAATTATTATTTGTCGTATTCTCCAACTGTAAGAATAATTAAATCGGTTCCATTTCTTCAGAAAAAGACAGACTTATGAATTATTCGGAACTTAAAGGATTTTACTAAATTGAAACTTTGTATTGAAAAACTAATGAAAAATCATAAGCAAAGATTTTTGAATTAAGAAAGAATTAGATTAAAACGTTCAAAATCAAAAGAAAGGCATATAAAAATATACATAATTGATATTTAACCAAAAACTATTTCTATCTTTACTGTTTTTCAGCAGTTTAAATAATTAAACGAAATTGAATAAGAGAACAAAGTAATTTAAAAGTTTGCCAATAAAGATTTTAAATTTCTGCAAATACAATACAAATGTATTGTACTTACAACTGCTTTTAGTGAACAATGCATTGTAGTGGATCTATTGGTAACTATAAAAGGACGGCAGTCTGAAGCTACCAACATTTGAGTCCTGGATAGGAGGAAGAGCTTGAAGCTTCTGGACCAATCAAAGTGTATCTAATCGTATCTCGGTTCGTAATGGACAGATCGAGAAACTTCTTGATGTTTCGGATATGTTTCTATTTTGTCGCCAAGTAACCAAATGGTCGCCACGCTCTGAGATCTTTGATGCGACACCTCACAACATCTAATACAGTTAACTGTCTTTATACGATAATTGTATGTCTTTCTTATGATGATATTATACTGGCGGGGAAGCAAAATTACAAGTTTGTAACAATATCATACGTGATTCCAACACTTCACATGGAATATTCATAATCACATGGTTATTTGCATTTGGTAGAACCAGCTTCATGTGATATATTAGGAGCTGTTTAAACTTAGTGAAACCCTCACAAAGGTATCGAAGTAATTAAACCGAGAATTGCAAGAGAAACGGCTACAATACGAAGATAGGCACGAGGGATGTATTCTCCAAGGTGACAATGTCCACATGTCTCGAAACCAGAACTGTTAGTTTAGAAAACTAAATTGGAGGACTTACTCTATACACTTCTCTCCTTCTGAAAACCATTTGTTCCGATCAATGGCAAATTATTTAGAGAATCAGCCATTTTGAAGCAGTTTGAAAAGGGATTGATTTGAGAATAGACAATTTGGTATTTGAGATGGTATTCGTCTATTGCCAAAAAGAAGGATAAAAAGCAGTGGCTAGAGACGGAAATTACTTTCAATAATGAATTGAGAATCACTTTTTTAGAATGAAGCCTGAAATCTTGGATATTATCTTGGCATTTTGGTTTTTCAAGATGGTATCTGTCTGTTACCAAAAACGATGGAAAAAAGGTAGTAGCTAGTGATGGACATTACTTTGTATCATGAATCTGGAATCATTTTTTTAAGAATAAAGCCTGAAATCTTGAATACCATCTGGACATTTTAATTTTTCATGGTGGCACTCTTTCACCAAAATAGATGGAAAAAATTAATTAGCGACGGACATTATGTTGAATTAGGAATTTCTCGAACTCTTTCAGTGTATGTGATCTAGTTAAACAAGGCACCAAATCCAACTTGAGCGGAAATCTGAATGGAAGAAAACATGTCATTTGTACATCACAGATTAGGCGGCTGTAGGGCGAACCAATAATGTTGCTCGATTTTCCTCTATACTTGAAATAGGGTAGGGAAGGGAATATGCAGCCGAGTGCACCAAGAAATCGCCGAAATAATGTAATGTCGAATTTCGCGGCATATGATCTATTTGTTTTTGTTTTGTCACTCGCTTTGCTTGGCTACTTGGCTCGCGTCTGGTTCGCAATGGCGACATTCGCGCCCCATTAACGGGAAAGTAGACCCCAATTTTCCGAACTCACATTATCATGTGCTTGTAATTACAGTATTTCGCATTATCAAGTGTATATTATTCCTTTTATTAGTGTCATTTACTGTATGCGTTAAATAATGGTAATTATGACTTTTAAAAATTGGCAATCGAAATTTGATGAAATGAAGTTGTACAAAATATCTTTTGAAAATCATTAAGAGATATAATTATAGAAGATGATCAGGATGATAATGTAATAATGTTTGAATAAGTGAGTATTTCTTTCTCAAATATTTGTGGAATGATATTTTATATACAGCCTATACTTTTATTAATGTCAATAGAAAAAGTCAAAACAAACATTATACAATAAATCTTATATAACACAATTTACGGTTGAAAAAATAGCTGATTTTCTCTCGATAACTTTAATGAAACATCATACTGACTTTTAAAAAAATGACTACGGGTCAATAACAGTTAACATTCTACTCGAAATAAGAAGAAATAATAAATAAATAAAATCTTGGCTGAAACATTCGTTCTCAAAGTAACTTTCTTTTGGAACTTCAGTGAAATCTTTCCTAACATTTTTGTTCTATAATGTTTCACATTAAATACAGAAAACGTAATAAGAACGAGATTGAAACTGGATTGTTTACAAAGATCATTATAATGTAGAGAGTCCGAAATTCTCAAATTTAAGAATCTCGATCAACTTCTCCAAAGAGAAGGATGAATACATTCGATTTAGACAATATGTAAGAAATTTTCCTAGTAATCGGCTTTAACTTTTCTTTCACTATTCCATCAAAACAAAAAAGAGCTATTATATTCTTTTTTCGATTGTGACTTTGAACCACGTTGTCAATCATTAAGAAAGTAAACTAGAGACATAAAACTAGCATTTTAACCCGACTTAAATTGGTGTTCCGCTTATATTTTCTTCCCATTTGGCTTTTAATGTCCTTTGCTGTTATGGAATGTTGGCTGTTTTAAAGAATTGAAACAATGAATTCCTTTTTTGAAATTGTGTCAAATATAGTTTTGATGTGATGCTTCAATGCCTTACTTCTTACCATGCAATTTATTTCTAGCTGTGGTAAATTTATTCATTTCTTAATAAAATATCATTGATTTGATTTCTTAAATATATCATAAATTCATCACAACTGAGACAATTTCAAAAATTATTAAACGAATATGATAAATTAAATATTTAGTATATTTTCTGTCTCTATTATGGAAAATGAAACTTTCCTCCATACATGCATTTATGTAGGTTCATCATATTGCAGGCTACTTTTCCGTTATATGGGCGCCAATGTCAGCCAAACGTGAGACAAGTCGCCAAGTGAAGGGATTGGCAAAACAAATGCTGCAAATATTAATAAAACGCGAACAAAGTTGAAAGGTGAAAATATGAATATGTCGAATTCGGACGTTAAATTTGTCGTAATTTTGCATTTTTGGTGACTTTTCACTTTTTTCGACTTACGATTATTTGGTGACTTTTTCGTTTCGTCTGTATAACGGAAAAGGACCCAATACAGAAAAGAGTGGCAGTAAGTTCTCTTAAAAAATCAGAGATGTACAATGTTTAGTATTCAATAAGTTATCTCGCTAAAAAAATCAGTAATCTTTAAAACAGAAGTACAAAAAAAAAAAAAGATATTCTTCTGAAAATAGTCTAGAATGTGGTGAAATATATTTCTTAGAAATGATTTTATAGTAAATTCACAAAAAACCAAATAAATTGCAATGCATTCCATTATATAATGATGGATACAAAAAAATCTCCAACGTTTATTGAAACTAATGAAATAGCAAATATGCCTTTTTTCAATAAAATGAGAATGAAATTAAAAATTTCCAATCGTATATCATTTTGACTGGCTTTAGTTTTCTAACGAATACAAAATTAATTTAAAACAATTACTTTTTGACGTTTAATTTTGTGTAAAATGAATTTCAGAATGCTATTAATTAAAAAGCAAGCAAGTAAACATGAGAAATAGATTTCGTTTAAATCATTTTTTTTCATTTGATTGGATCGCTTTGGAATTTGTTTTCTGCTATAAGTGTACTACTTGAAAATTTATTAATACATTTACACATCCTTTATTACTTCCAAACTTATAAATTACTATTAAATTTTATTAATTATAAATTTTTAAATTACTATTAAGCTTTATTAAGCGTAAACATGTAATCATTTTTACACTTGGAAATTTTAAACTTGTAAGATACATAACTTTTATTCATTGTATACATATAAATTACATCCAAAATTTATTAGTTGTAAATTTACAAATTATGTTTTAAATTATAAATATCTTTACAACGATAAATTCTTTCCTTACATTTTTGTGTTTATGTTATGATTAAAGAGATTAATTCAATAATTGTTGCATATTTCATGAATTTTCTGACCATGATTCTTCAGTTATTTCATAGTCACTCCATTAAATAAGTAGTCATATTTTGTGAAAGAGTGAATTTCAGAATTTAACAAAAATGTATGCATTTCATAGAGGATTTGATTGCAACAAAATTAAAGAAGAAAATAGAAAGGCAAAAATATTAAATAAGCTTTTTGACGAAAGAAAATTTATAACACAAGAAATTAATATTGATTGGTACTTTTCCGTTAAACGGGGCAACGAAAAGATCATCAAAATGGAGCCAAATAATCTTTAATCGGAAAAAGGAAAAGAATCACGAAAAAGTCGCCAAAAACGCAAAATTTCATCAAATTTAACATTTAAATTAGTCAAATTCACGGTATTCACTTGGCGTCTTTATTCGTATTTTATTCACATGGCGCCATTTGTTTTGCTATTCGCTTCGCTTGGAGACATGACTCGCGTTTGGCTCACGTTTGCGACATCTTGCTTCCATACAATGGTAAAGTACCCGTCGATTTTTTTAATGATTCATAATTTCCACAGTAAAAATAACTAAATGAACAGAAAGAAAAAATTACAAATTAAAATAATAATAAAAAAATGTTATTAAATAAAACACAAAATATTTCCGCAAAATAAAAATACATTATAATACTAGGAAGGAAAAAAAACTTGAATTCATGTGTTTGTCATGAAGCCACCGAAGCGTACTGACTCTCTCATGGCACATGCGGAAGCCAGAACCAAATCTCGACGAAGAATGGTACAGGAAAGTTACATCGAATACCCTTTTAAGCTGCAAATCTCCTCCATAGTAAACCATATTTACAAATACCAAGACCTCATTAAGACTGCACTCTAGCTGAGACCAAAATTCCAGTTAAAATCAACCGAAATGTTAATACAAAGGTGCTCAAAAACTACTGAAAAGTGCAGTTCTCAATGAGGAAAACAAAACCACGGGACACAAATTGACGCTACAGATTTCTGACTCTACAGTGATTGTTTATATGCTTATATATTCATATGGATGTTCTCAATGAAAGTGATCAATTTTTCTCTTTTAGTCAGTAATCTCATTTCCCTATAACTACAATTCATAGTCACCATTTGTTTAAGAATTCATGTCCCCTTCGTGTAGTTATCACTTCACCAAAAATTGAATGTAGTCCTGTAGGATTTGACACTAATGGGATTCTCTCTGGAGATTCCTAGATGGTTTGTAGTCTCTTTCTTCCTTTTAACATTTTCTTTTTTTTTTCTACCTTTTATCTTTTTCTCATAATAACTTAGACAACTGTGGTTAGATAACTTAGTGTTATAGGCACCGGGACTCAGGATGACATTATGTTATATGCGTTATGAGGCAAAGACTGAGATATCAATAAGGTGAAAAAATGCATATCTTAAAACAGAAAAGTATTAATGAAACTCAAGCGATTCATATTCTGTTAATAAATCAACATATTATTTTTGATACCATCAATTTCTGTATAATAAAAACTCCAAGATCAAATAATAATAATAATAATACCGAGCATAAAATTCCACGAAGACCAGCAACTTTGATTAATAGATTGGACTAAAAATTATGGAATGCTTAAACCGGGGCACAGGATGACATTATGTTATATGTGTTATGAGGCAAAAACTGAAATATCAATAATGTGAAAAAATGTATATCTTAAATCAGAAAAATATGAATGAAACTCAAGAAATTCATATTCTGTTAATAAATCAACAAATATTATTTTTGATATTATCTATTTCTGTATAACAAAAACTTCAAGATCAAAACAAAAAAAAAATTAAATACAGAGCATAAAATTCCACCAGCAGCTTTGATTAATAGATTGGACTAAAAATTGCTCATGGCTCAAACATTCTTCACTATACAGAAGAGCGATTTTATGAATGGATTATTTATGCGTGAGTGCTAAAGTCCACGGAAGAAAGTCAATAAAAGAAAAAAAATAAAATAATGGCCAGAAAAAATCCCGGTGGCTGACAAATGACTGAAATTCTAAAAAGAAAAAAGATCTAGTAAATATAAATCTCTATGGCACTTCCTTAATGCATACTCGTTAAGTTAATCATTAATTTTATGCTTTCAAAATGGCTGTAAAATGACCATTATTCAAGGTGAAAAACATGGAAAGCGGTTTTTTTCTAACTTTTTAGGAGAGATGGTAATTAAAATACTATAAATTTCATAAGCATTTTTTCCATAAGATCTTCCAAGCGTCGTTTGAGATGATTGTTTTCATAAATGATTATAGTTTTCTTTTTAATGTGCACGTTTAATCAAATTTCCCAGACATAAAATCATTAAACAAAGATGCTATACGCAAAAGGAGGAGAAAAAGCATTATTCAATTTTTTTAAGCTGTTTATATACCTTCTGTGGATCAAAAGATAAATAGATAAATTTGACATCTTATTCGAAAAAGAAACTAAGTAGATACATTGTAAAAGATGAATATAAGGATGAATATAACATAAAGGATGAGCTAACTACCATTGTGAAGGCTTTTGTATTTAAAGGAATTTAAATGTAATGAATAATTAATTTGAATAAAATTGTGAGTGTCGGACATTTTCAAAAATACTGTCAATTAGTCAATACTGAAAATTAGCTGTGCGTAATAAAATAGTGCACAATTATAACCATTTTCTTGATAATGTATCTGCTTGTTGCATTAGTATTGCTGTTGTTGTTCCTTATGACACTTGCCATTGGACAAGCCAGCTGTGACGTTTACAGCGATTTGAGCCAATAGGGTGCGTTCCTTGATTCCTTTTCAATGACTCCATCTAGGTCCAAGATTACGATTCGTCAGTCACACGTAACAACCCTTTTTACTTACGGATTTAAATCGTGCATTTTCCTTCACCCAACTACAAATCGTAATTTAGACCTGAATCAGAGAACGATCACCTAAGAAAGCAGCAACCTCAATGGTACTACTCTCGACATGGAGGACTTTGTGACCGCTACAGATTTATACATGTGTACAGATTTATACACCACCACACACGGGGAGTCTTTGGCTGGCAAATTCGAACTCACAATCTAATGGACACAAATCCAACTCCCTGTCATGGGGTGTTGGAATCAATTATACAAAATTGGGCGTTTGAAGCATTTCAGTATTATCTATTTCAGTGAAGTCAATTCATGATTATGTAATGCATGTGTAATACATAACGGATTCAAGAATTCTAGTCCTTCATGATAAAAATATATTCTCAGAGTTTTAAATCAATAAAAGTAATAAAGGGACTTTTCGCAAAAAATGAATTTAATAAATTTGTCATTCAATACTTCAGCAAATTTTGAGATCAGATGCATCATACTATGTTTGATTGCATGCTCAATGTAAATTCTACATCTTCATAATTGACAGTCTTCGGCTAAGGGGGTCATATAAAAATTTATATATTTTTGACATTTTATAACCCACGGGGGGCACCTCATAATGAGGATGAGATGCTTCCAGCATAGTTGTTTGATTTTGTTAACCCGGCGGGTATCCAAAAGTTGGGGGATCTGACTCCTCCCACCGATGTCGGGAAGTACTCCCTACGGGGTGGGTTGCACCGTAACTGGTGATTGCCCTTAGGACTCAACCACAGTTTCCACCAGTGTTGCTGCAGCATCAGTCCGGCCATTCAGTATTTATTTCCGAGTGCCTTTGGGCGGGATGGAAAGTCAGAGATATGGCTAACTGGTCTTGACAGGAATTAAAG
The DNA here is from genome assembly GCA_026543055.1 of Argiope trifasciata. Taxonomy (NCBI): domain Eukaryota; kingdom Metazoa; phylum Arthropoda; class Arachnida; order Araneae; family Araneidae; genus Argiope; species Argiope trifasciata. The sequence goes on along the minus strand of JAPMOQ010028085.1, from coordinate 18,844 downwards.
AATCAAGATACTATTGATCACCATGTTTTCCGAAACTCTGTAACTAAAAGAATTTTATAATATCGATATTTAAAGAAATAAAGATCATTGAATAATTATCAATATTCAATGTTAGTTATTGAATGTGTGCATTCTTGAGGTTTGATCTCGGGACCTTTGGGTCAGTAGTCATGTAACATAATCCCTAGACAAAAGCGTGCACTTATGTCCAGAAGTTGTTTTCTGGCTTATGAACTTACCACCACATTACTTATACGAGAAAATAAAAGTTAAAATCAATACCTGTAGCAAACAGATATGATCTGTAAGGAAATCCATTCTTTTAAATACTATATTTTGTTGAAACTTCTATATAGCCTTTCCGGATGCAATTTTGGGATTTCAATGAAATGTAATGAAATTTCATTACCTCAAATTTATCAGTCTTGATAATCTCCAATTGCGAAGGCTCAACACTATTTGGACTTTTCGATAAAAAATAGACTTTCTTACTAATCGGCTTAGGGTCTCCTTTCTCCACCATATAAAATAGAGCTATCATATTCTTGGTGCGATCAATGTTCAGACAATGTAGCAAATCATTAGAGAAGTTCTCTATAATCTTGAAACTGGCATTTCAGTCTCAATTGAATTGTTGTTGCTTTTTTATATTGTTGATGTGCTGCTGTTTTATACTATTGTTACTGTTTTTTGTTGTTGCTATTTTATACTGTTATTTTTTATATTGTTGTTATTTTATGCTGTTGTTTATTTTTTAGATTGTTGCTATTTTATACTGTTATTTTTTATATTGTTGTTATTTCATACTGTTGCTTATTTTTTTAGATTGTTGCTATTTTATACTGTTGTTACTTTGTATCATGCCTACATTCGAAATAAAACGAGTTTGGTTCCGCAGCGTTGCATCTTCCCAAGGATATAGGGGGCCACGGTGGCCTGGTAGTAAGGTCTCGGTTTCGGAACCGAAGAGTTTCAGGTTCGAGACTCGATTCTACCGAAGAACCGTCGTGTGAGGGGGTCTCTTTCACGTTAAATTTGCCAGGCCAAACGTCCTCCCGCTGGTGTGGTGTGGTGTAGAGAGGGGGTGCCACTTCAGGTGTCGTCCTCGTCATCTGACCGGGGGTCAAAAGTACGAGGTCCGTCCCCAAATAGCCCTCGTGTTGCTTTAAACGGGACGTTAATATAACTAAAACTAAACTAAAAATACCCAAGGATATAGGAAGAAAATTCAAATAATGATTCGTCATCTCGAAGACAACCAAGATCCATTGAGATTCCATGCACATTATTCCCAAGAATACTATTTTAGGTACATATATTTATTTTCTATTATTTTTGTGTTTCTAGATAGTGTTTATTTGTATTTGTATTTTTATGTGCTGCCCTCTTTTTTTTCTCCTTTTATTTGTGTCCTCGCCTCTAGTTTTTTTGTATATACTTTCATTAGTATTTTCAAGAATCTTGTGATGACAAACAAACTATAAGTCTGCTTCTGTAAATGGCACAATTTTTCAGTTCTTTTCCTGATAATTAGCTTAATAAGCCAAATCCACTCCCCAATTGAACTTCAAAAAACTCGTTGCTTTCAGCTTTCTTCTACCCAATATTAAAATCCCTGTTTCTCCCATTTTATGATCATTACACTGTTTAAATAACCAGAGGGTTATAGTTGTAGGGACATGAGGCAATTTTGTATCGTGCCTTTGAACTCGCTTGCGTGCGTTCGTGCGTGTGTCGATGCTCTACAGGCCATGTATGTTTAACCCATAGTCAGTATTAATCTAAGTATTATTGTTCCCCCTATCTAATTATTACTTCATCAAAAAACTGAATGTAGTCGTGTAAGATTCGACACCGATGGAATTCTCTCTGGAGATACCTGGATGATTTGTCGCCTCCTTCTTTCTTTATTTTTTTTATCTCTTTCTTCCTTTTTTCCTTCTATTTTGTGCTTTTCTAACCGGTTAGATAACTTAATGTTATAGGCACCGGGGCCGCAGGATGGTGTTATGTTCTACAGGCCAGGTTGTGTATGTCACTCTGCCTTTGAATTTACAGGCGCGTCTTTTCACGTCTCTTTCACTTTATGCTCATTACACTGTTTAACCCCTCAACGGTCGCATAATTTTGAAGAACATTTTCATAAAAGTTAGTATTTTTTTTATTCAAGAAAAATTATTCAAAACTGAGTGTATGAACAATATTTGCATCCAGTTTTAATTTTTTAATAAATTTTTAGCTTGAAATTTAAAAAAAATCCGAAAAGACAACATTCAGGATTATTATGACTGAATGTTAGCTTTCCAACAAAGGGAGAAAATACAAATATATGTGTTTTAAGCATTCAAGCATAATTTTATTGCATTTACACATAATGTAAATAAATACTAGTCATTTTTTCTTGTGTGATAAATTTTAAAGCATGAAATGCATAGGCCAAAATCACAATCAGGACAATAGTACCGTTTCTTTTCTGCTGACATTTAGTTTAAAATAAATGAACTATCTCTAAAAACATAACAAAATAGCCTCGGGAAGCCATCTGTTATATATTTTGAGAAATAAACATGATTCTGGGCATAAGAAATAGATTGTTTTAATACTTTTGGCGCATTACTTTTGAATATGCCAGCCCGGAAATAACACGGGCGCGAGAAATAGAGGTAGAAATTTCACCCCGTCGTTTTCACGGGAGCGAGAAAGAAGGGGTTAAATAACCAGAAGGTTATAGTTGCAGGGGCATGAAGCGGTGTTATGTATTACTTTTTATATTATTACTATTTAACAATGTGTTACTCTTTTACATTAGTGTTATTCTTTTTTACATTGCTTTTCGGAAAACCCATGATATTGTTACGGAATACCTATCCATCGGGTGCGTTTTAGTGTAGTAGATGCATGGTGAATCATTATTCCTTATGAGTCATCTCATAGCTAAAGTGAACTAGTCATCAAAATATTGATACAAGACTGTAATGCTGCCTCCCAGCAAAGAATAGTGTCCTCTTAATGATTTAACTAGAATTAAATGAATCATTATTCCTTGTGAGTCATGTCATCGCTAAAGTTCACTAGTTATTAAAATATTGTTACGAATTTCATATATTAATTCGTCGGGTTCGTTTTTTTACCTTGTATAGTGGGTATGTACGGTGTGAGAAGAGCTGAACACACAGTGATGAGTCCTTTAGTAGAAGACACAACACAGGCGTTTATTTACAGAAAAGACGAACACACAGCATCACACAATAACAACAGTAACTCACAAGTAGTAACAATATCCGCAGCACTAGCTATAGTACTCGACGCTGCTTCCTTAATAGACTACAAGGCACACAGCTCAGTTCAGCACTTGCTTGGCTTCGCCACTTCTTGTCTGCTCTCCTCTAGAGAATTCATTATCTAACGTCGATTCCGATTACTCTGCTCTCAGCTTGAAACTGTCGCCCTTATATAGTCCCAGGAGGCGTGGCTAGAAATGTCTCGACCAATCAGGGCGTATTTGGACATATTTCGGTTCCTGATGGAGGAATCGGAAAAATTCTCGACGTTTTGGGTACTTTCCATTTTGTCACCAAAGACGCCAAATTCGTCGCCAAATGCTCTCCAAGTTTGTCGCCAAGCACTGGGATCATTTCTAAGAGCATCCATTAAAGAATACTATAAATCATTCTTTCCAGTGAAGGAACGAATCATGCAGGGAAGCAGCATCACAGACACGTAACATTCGTAACAATATTGATACAAGCCTGTAATGTGAAGCTCTAAAGATCCCTTCTGTTGAATTCTGTGAGACCACTTTGTGCGCTGTGGTTGTTATTACTACCGAATTACTACTTGTGGACTATTTATTGTTTGTTGTTGTGCGATTCTGTGTACTCGTCTCAACTATTCATACTTGTTATCTTTGCATTAATGCGTTCGTCTTAAATTAAAGTTGCTGTTGTTTTCTACTGAAGCCTGTTGATTGTTGTTTTCACACCATATACCCACTACAAGAGAACCCGGTGAATTTAAGGACTTATTGGAGGAATTGAAATTCCGTAACAATATTAATTTTAAAATATCTTAAATTATTATAGCAAAGATATTTCTGCTTCTTTGCAAATATCATTCATTGTCGCAAATACAAATTGGATTTATTATTAAGAGATATTACTAAATAACAAAAAAGTTCAGCTTTTGGGCACCAAAAAATCTTCAGAATTTCAGATTTGCAATCCTCATAAGCAAAGATTCTAAAGAAAGAATGTATTTATATATATTTCTTTACCTTATACCAATATAATTCTGAAATTTCCCCAGATAGACTGAGATCTCTAATTTGAGATATTCGGCAAAAGTGAGTAAAAAAAAAAAAAGGAAATCAAGTCGGTCCACTCAAGGTATTGAGGAGGATACGAAGGATTCGATAAGAAGGTCAGACCATGTTTGCGATCGATCTTCGTAAGTAAAAGAACTTCTGACAAAGCCCTTTCACCAAGAGGGCTGAATAATAAGAAAGTAATAGTTAGGCGTCTGTTATCGGGTCCTAAAAAAGTACATTCATGAGATAGTTTCATTAAATAAAAGATTTTGGGAACTAACGGAAAATTCCTTTACATCGACATGATATATATGGGTTTTTTAATGTAAAAAAGGAATTAAAATACACTGATTAGTTTATTTATTTTAGAGTCTCATTGTAAAGCAACACTAGGGCTATTTGGGGATGGACCTAGTCATTTTGAACTGCTGTCAGATGACGAGGACGACACCTGAACAAGCACCCCCTCTCCACACCACTCCAGCGGGAGGACGTTTGGCCTGAAAGATTTAACGTTCAAGAGACCCTCACACTCAGGTTCTTCGGTGGAATCGAGTCTCGAGCCTGAAACCCTCCGGTTCCGAAGCCTAGACCATACCACCAGGCCACAGCGACTCCAACATTGATTAGAACTCAATCATAAAAAAGTATTTGTAACAAACAAAACAATTTTTTACTTTTACTGTTCAAGTTTTGAAAATAAAACTAATTTGGTTTTAATTAAATAGAACTAAAATATTTCAAATTGAGACTTATTTTTATTAATAAAAGACAAGAGTAATTTCACAAGCTAGGACAAAATGTTACCTTTCATTAATATTTCTTGTCAATATACAGAACATTTTAGCCGCATATAATTGATTGAAAAGTGTTGTTCTGTATTTAGTTCATAAATATCCGATTCTTTTTCTGTGCGTCAATTTACAGTTATATAATTAACTACTTATTTCACCGGCGTCCTAACATGAGGGTTGCTAGTTAGTTAGTTAAGTTATATTAACGTCCCGTTTAAAGTAACACGAGGGCTATTTTGGGACTAACCTCGTCATTTTAAACCGAGGTCAGATGATGAGGACGACATTTGAACTGGCACCCACCTCTCCACACCAGTGAGAGGACATTTGGCCTGACATATTTTACGTGCAAGAGACCCCCTCACACGACGATTCTTCGTAGATTCGAGTCTCGAACCTGAAACCCTCCGGTTCCGAAGCCGAAACCTTACCACTAGGCTACCGAGGCCCTCAACATAATGTTGCCACTTTGATCCCATTGTCCCAGTTTGGAGTCCCGGTTCGGATATGGTTGATCTTCTTCTGTGTTCTATCTATGAGGTAACCCTTATAAAAAGGACTGTGCAAGCGAATGAGTGATGCTTGAGTGGCAAAGTTGTTCTCTTGGCCCAAAATGGCACTACTAATACAAGATACGCTCCCCATCTGCTTAAATCGCTGTCTTCGCAAAAGCGGGCTTGTTCAATTGAAGTGACTTAAATCATATAACTGACATTTGACCAGCCAAAAGCCACGCGGATACACCACGTAAAACTTAATAACCGGACCGCTGCTACAGCATTACTGGCAGGAACAATGGTTGAGTCCTAATCGCCATCATCGGTCACGGCACAAACCTCCCCGTAAGGAGTACGTCCCGCCATTGATGGGAGGGCAGACTCCCACCAATTACTGTACCCAACGGTTGGTAAGATCCAATCCCCATACCGGAAGCCTCTCATCCTCATTACGAAGTGCCCCTCCAAGGGGTTTTGCAAGTGTTATATGATACAACACAACAACATGTTTAGTCCATGTGCATTAAAATATGTTTATAACTCCAGAAAGCAAATTGTATCTTATTAAATTAACAATGACGTTTCCATTGCAAGGTAACGCAAAAAGTAGCTAAGTCGTACTCTTGGCCCTAGTTGGCGCTTTTGAAAAAACAAGAAACCGTCACTCGGCTTAAATCGCTCACAGATAACTGCCAGTTGGCTTGTAAAAGGCCATAGAACACAATAACTTTATTTTATAGATTATTAGCTGGTACCTGGCGCACTACTGCCACAGAAATAAATAATATTAAGTGCAATCAATCAATAACTTGGCAATGTTTAATAGAAATAAGATGAAGGGTAAGACAGTATATAAAATATGAACAAGCAAATATTCATTTTTATATTTTAGATTTGTGTATTCTTTTAGAACTGTAAAACCTGGTGTTCTTTCTGAATGGTAATGAATGAAACGATTTATTGCACATCTTGATTCGTTTAATATTCGTTCAGAATTCTCAAATTTAAATTCAGAAAAATGTGATTAAACATTTTTTTTCAAACTGATTAAACATAGAAAATATATTTATACTGTAAAATGATTAGTATATTTAAAAAGAAAATTTTTGAAAGTTAAGATGATGCAAAATTATTTGTACTACAATATTTTTGGCAGTTACTGGGAGAAACGCTATAATTTAATTAAAATTTAAAAACCCAGGAGTAGTCACCCAGAAACTTTCTCGTACAATCTGTAATAAAGTTGTTACCTCTGAGAATGACTTGCATGACATTCGCGTACTATAGCTATACAATATTAATCTTTAACTTGGATGTAACATTTATACAAAGTCTATTGCCTCCTCAGGGAGTTGTTTGGAGATTGATCCTTGGTAAATAGACGCGGTTGATATTAGACTTAAAATTTTTTTTATAAAACTGTACTATTACCATAACCAACCTGTAGGTGTAAAGAATAAGCTGACCAAGTTTCGCAGCAATCGGATGAACGGTTTAGGAAGACATAACAGAAATACAGACCAACATTCATTTTTATTTATATAGATTATATTAGGTTTATAAGATAATAATGTTTCTTTTTATAAAATATTTTCTTCTAATCATCAAAGCATTTTAACCCATTATAATTGCATCAAATTGCTCTGTAATTCCTAAAAATAAGGATTCCCTTTTTAAGCGTTATTTTTCATTTATATAAGTTATTATTTATAGTGAAAATAATAAGATTAATGTAAAAATAATTTTCTAAGTATTCATTATTTACTATTTATAAGAATTTTTTTAATTTTTATTTAGAAATATTTAACGATGGAAAAATTTTACTATAAATTTCATTTGAAAATAATTAAAAGAATTCATAATTCTAATCTGCTTGAATTAACAATAATATATTCAAACAACTGCTGTACAAACTCTTTTCTTACTTTTCTTTATACTATCCATTTTTTTGTTAAATAATTTAGAGAATGCTTTAGAAAGAATTCCAGAGTTAACACCTTCAAGCAATTAACTACAGGGATTTAATCAAAAATACTTTCTTCTTCTCTGTCTTCTCTCCCGCTTTTTTTATTCGTTTTTATTTTAACTAGTTTGGCATTGGAACAAGAAAGCGTTCTTTACTTGAATTCTTTTCAGTATTTAGAATTAAAACTACATCATCCCACTAATTAAACAAGAAAGTAAATCGAACGGGTTTTTTTCTAGTAAATTTGTTTTGCAGAACCTTGTTTAAGAATGAATCCAATGCCAGAATATACATTTTTTATCACTTACATTATTCAAATAAATCGTCATGCTTAAAAACAAATTATATTAATGAAAAAGCTTAACGATAGTAATTATCATTATTGTTCTTAAAAAGCAAAATATTCACATATGGTATTAAGATAAGTATATCTAATATCGACACACACACAAAAAAAATTTGGAAACAAGACACCTGAATTTTTCCTACTAGCCGCCTTAGGAGACCAGCCTGTTCGCCAATCTTAATGCCCTTTAAAATTGTCAGTTAATTATTTTATAAAACGCAATTTCCAATTTAAATATTTTATGTGACTTGTCGCTGTCAATTAAATACTGTATGTAACTTGCCTTTTGATGCCTTAGTCATCAAAATATTTTAGGGTTCAAATTTTGATAGTCATATAATTCACACAGGCATTTATAAATATCTTAAGCTAGTAATGAACTATATGTCTCTCTAATTATCTGTCAGCTCTCGCACAATTTCATTATTAAATTAAAGTGGAGATAATTGAGCTGGAATTAATATCAAAACATTTTTTACTGAAACTGTTCATCTTTTTTTAAATATCAATATTAAATAAAGAATCAATTAGCATTTGGGTCTTATGTGTGCTACAGAATAATTTTTATAATTTATATAACATCTCACGAATTATTCAACACAAATTTTTCCCATTTCTCAACAAATTTAATTTTTAGTTTCACTTTGAAAATGATGCGAATAACGTTTTTTTATTTCTTTCGGTACATAAATTTAACTCAAAAAAATATGAAATATTTGACTGTCAATTTGTACTAAGAAATCATATTCTGCGAAATGTTCTTGGTATTTAACTTTCAAATAAATAAATGAAAGTTTCTGTTTTCTACTGTCAAATTTCATCGTTTTATGAAATTTTTTAAATAATAGTTTAGAACAATCAACATTTTTATAATCTTTGGCATCACCTTTGAAACTGTTTATGAAGGAGTTTAAAATTAGCCTTTTTTATTGAATAGCGATATTCAAATATTTATAAATCAGTCAGTTTTAGTGACTGACTTAGTTAATTGAGGTTTATATCTTTTCATTTACAATATTAGAGTCTGAAATATATCTTGTTAAATACGATTCACAGAGCAGAGGATCTAGATAAAAGCTAAACATTCTTCATTTATTAAAGCCTTTATAAACTCATGTTATATACTGTGCAATTATGAACTCTTTTTATATGTATTTCTATTATTAAAGCTTTCCACATTTTTGTTCTAAAGTATGCTGCCGAAATACATCATGATGGAGCCCCAGCATATTTTGCAACAAGGCATATAATCACCTCAATGTTATATACCCAATAAGGTAAATTAGGTGCTTGGGACTTATCATCTGGTCTCAATATTCACCAGACCTAATCCGTTTGATGTTTTCTTTTGGTGCGGCCTTAAATCACTTACTTATGTGGCTGCTATATACAAAAAAGAAGATTTCATAGACTAATTACCTATGGTATTTCATTGACATAAATTGGTGTCTCTTTGCTAGACATCGAAATTATACCTGGTGTCATCGACTATACCTAACGTCTATAAGGTTGTGCAATGATATCAACTCCTTCATTGCTAAACCTTGTAGGTAGCTATTAATGAAATAAATATATGTACCTGTTATATTTTATTCAATCAGGGAAGTTGTTTTTCATTAGATGTTTTTCAATGCTTAACAAGAAACGTTTTCATTAATGATGATATCCAGGTAAGAGAACCAATACACGTTCCAATCATTAAGGTTTATCAGAAAAACCATCCAGAATCAGCCGTAAGTTATAACAGTTGGAGACAACTGATAAGTGCCTTCAGTCGTACGTTACCATAGAAAGACGGGGAAAGTTTTGTCAGGGCCTCACTAATGTAACTGAAATAGTAATTTCTAATTAAACTCCTAGTAGAGACCATGTCTTTATGCCTGTTGATCACTAATCCTTCAACCCTTCGACATATCATAGAAAAGAGTATATTTTTACTAGAATCAGGAATATCATTCTAACCCAAGTAGCACGGCTTGTAGAAAAATATTGTATGGTATTTCATAACATTATATATCTATTATTGAACTGTTTGTCTCTAGTAAGGCATGTAACGTAATGTAAACCTATTCCTCGATTTTCACTCTTTCAACAATTTGTTAAGTAATGGTCCATTTGTAAATTTTGTTCCAGTTGATGCTTATTATAATTTTGTATATTTCTGTTTGCTGTTAAACAAAATAGTGTTAGTTATTAAAAAATAGAGCAAAATAGTGTATTCTATAAATGTACAAAGTTTGTTGTACATTTATAGAATGCACCGAACTTTACGAATCTTTAGTAATACTTATCGCAGTTTGGGACTCTCTTCCTCAGGGTAGAATTAATCATTACGCTACCAATTTCTCAATCTTTGTCAGTTCAGCATTTTATAAAGATCAACAGATGGAAGGTAAAATTAAACAAAAATTTACATTTCTTTTCCTTTTTTATTTGTCATGTTTACAAGAGCATAAACGGACGAATAACTACATTTCCTTCAAAAGTCACATCAGAAATTTTGAGTAAATATAAAATATTGATATGAATACCAGTATTGTTCTCATTACATTTGTGTGTTATACTGCTCAGAAATATAAAAAATATTTCCAGAAACATATTATTGGAGTTGAAGAAAATTTAAAACAATAATATTCGTCAAAACCAAGACATTGATTTTTTATGACTATATTATCTCTTCATACATTTCGGATACAAAAGAGAAAAAAACTTTCAATTAAACACCCATATCATCTGAAAAAATCTTAAAAATCATATTCTTGGTATAACTTATCAATATTTTGTTTTTTTTTCCTCTCCTTTCAAGATAAAAACATTTGAGACGGCCATAATTGAATTAACTAAACAAAGAAGGTGTCACCTGTCATGTAAACTAGTAATTGGCTTCGTTAAGATAAATTAATTTGTTAATAAAAGAACTGAAAACCCATTGTTTAAAATGACAGAACTACGTCAAACACAAAATATGGTATGTCAGTAGCCTTCATCTTAATCACATTGGCTCTTTTGTGCTGTCAATCAACGAAGAGTGAGAAGTTTTAATATAGATTTTACTTTAATATATATTCAAATAGAAATATTCTTTTTGAGTAAGAGAGAGTCGAACATTTTTTGGGCATAGATTCTATCTATGAAAGTAAAAATTCGGTGAAAATTCGATTGTATTTCGAAGATTAAAGGAGATAAATTTCAGGAATTCCATTACGCATAAGCGTTTTTAAATGCTCTGAATATCGTCTGCATTTAAATGGAATTTCTCGCGAGTTACAGTTTAAGTGAAGTCGTTTTAACTTAATTTACGTCGCACTACATCTGTACGCTAGATAACAAACGAAAATAAAATTAAATAAGAAATATTTATAAATTTATTGGTTTTCAACGTTTTCAGTATTTTTTACATTAAGCATTTGCTTTATTTTTAAAGTTTTCAGATGTTTAATGTTTTAAAATATTGTTTTAATTCTTCTAGATAATCATGCTGATTTTGTTTTTTGTTTGATTGTTTGTTTTATCATGTGATAAAAAAATTCAGTTTTCGTTAGGAGGTTTTGAATATTTGAAGGCAACAAATAATTAAAGCTCAAAATTGCGTAGGCAATATTCATCAATATATTTTATCATATATATATTTTTAACCTGCTTTTACTAGTATTGTATTATTATTATGAATGATTTTTTGGCAGTAGATGCGTTTTTAAAAGGCTGACGTAAAACTATGTTGTTATTTCAATGAATGAACTTTTTAGTTGATTGAATCTAACTCTTAGACTGTGTGATCAACAAATAGAATGACAATATTTTAGCAGATACTTTAAATAGAATGTTAATATTTGAGTTCCAAAAAAAATATATGGAAAATGTAATATTTCGAGAAATTGGCTTTAACGATAATTTTTAACTGTCAATAAAATGAAAGAAAAAGGAATATTTTCAAAACTTCCTAAACATAAGAAATATTCTTGCTTTTTTTGAAACTTAATTTATTCTTTCTTTTAGTTTTCAATTTTTAAAATTTCTTTCACTGTCATTGTATATTACTGATCAAAATTTAATTCAGTTTATTTAATCGGTGTTATGCCAATCAGTTTGCATATTTTAGAGTAGAAAAAATAGAGTCAAAACAGCAATGAAAGGCAATGTGTGGTTAGACGACATTCACCTTTATCACGTGGTTGTGATGCCACAGAATTCAACATCCTTTTGCATTATAACTGACTCCTTCACAATAAAAAAAAATATTTTTTACCAAAAAATAACTCATTTAAACAAACTTCTGATGGCAAAAAAAAGTGTATTGCCAATATAGTAGTAAATAAATCATTTGTTATTTTCCCATAGAGTGACAAACTATTATTTGTTTTTATTTTGCACTACATCTGAATCCTTGGCAATACATTAAGTACTTTTTTACGAAGCAATAATGAACTTAAATTAAACCAAAATTCTGATGGTAAATTAAAAAAAATCATTGTCGATATAGTAGCAAATAAAATAGGTGTTATTTTACCAATAAAATAACAAAATGCATTTGATTTACTTTTGTGTTGTAGCTGAATCCTTGACAATACAAGAAATACTTTTTTTTACCGAGAAATAACATTATATTTGCATTATAACAGACACCTTGACGACAAAATTAATACTTTCTTATCAAGCAATAAAACGCTTAGGAAAGGTAACCAAACTTCCACTAGAAAATAAAAAAAATCTATCGGCAATACAGTAGCAAATAAAACATTAACTACTTTACCAAAAAGGTAACGAGTTGTCATTAGACTACCTTTCACATTATAGCTGAATCCTTGACAATGCAAGGAAGACTTTTTCACCAAGCAATAACACGCTTAGAAAAGGCAACAAACAACTGATGGTAAATAAAAAATTCATTTCCACTATAAATAAAGCATTTGTTTCTTTACCAATAATCATTTTTATCATTTGACTTCCTCTTAAAATATAACGAGCTCTTTGGCAATACAGCAAATATTTTTTAAAAAACAATAGAACTCTTAGTAAAGATGTTTGATGGCACATAAAAATGTATCACCAATATAATAGAAAATAAAACATTTGTTGCTGTATAAATAAAGTAGCAAAATGTTATTTGTCTTCTTTTAGAAGTATAGTTAACTCTTTGACAATATAGAAAATTCCTTTTTATCAAACAATAATATGCTGAGGAAAATTTGGAGGCAGATAAAAAAATTGTAATTGCCAACAAAGTAAAAAAAATATATAATTAAATGAACAATTACAGTTTTTAAAATATAGCATTTATCTCTAAAACCAAACAAAAAAGGAGAAATATTAATGTATATTTTTTATTAGAACAATATTTATATTCCGTAAATACTTAAACATTTTGCGATAAAATGGAATTACATTAATTTTTACTTTAATAAAAATGAAGTTATAAAATGTTTGGTCCCAGTTTTCTAGTGTGTCCTCTAGTAATTAACTGAATGTATAAAATGTTTGCTCCCAGTTTTCTAGTGTGTCCTCTAGTAATTAACTGAATGTATAAAATGATTGCTCCCATTTTTTCAGTGTGTCCTCTAGTAATTAATCGAATGTATAAAATGTTTGCTTCCAGTTTTCTGGTGTGTCCTCTAGTAATTAATTGAATGTATAAAATAAATGTCATAAAATTTAAGTAATAATCTTTTAATTCCAAATATATCAAATTAATTAGTTATGAAATATATCGCCATCATGTATTGAAATATTTTTCTTCGAATTCTTCCTCATTTTTTACCTATTCTTTCCTTCATATAATATTTTCAATAACATTTTTTAGAATTAATAAGTTTTTTAACAAAATACCAAAGAATTTTCATAAATTAATAAAATGAAATATAAATAAATGCATATATAATATATGTAATATATAATAATAATGTATAATATATATAATGCATTTATATAAACTGTTTATTATATCTTGCACTTTTAGAATATCAAATCTGTCTCAAAATACGACGGATTCACTGTTGGCACTTAAACATTGCCCAAATAATGAACTGTTGCCAAATATCTCATAGGAATCACTGTATCATTATCTCAAATAATCAGATTATGTTCCGGTAATTATCAATACCTTGCAACATTCTGTAATGCCCTAAAGTGTCTCCGGTAATTTTTATTTCCACTCTTCCATCTGACTAATGCATGAATACTCAATGGGAATAATTTAACTCATTTACTTCAAATGGAAATATAACTATGGATTGCACGTCAAAGATGCCGCTAATGGTATGTATATTTTAAATGCGATATACGACGCACTTCAAATAATCTTTTTTTCTTTATAAATATTACAATAAAAATTAATTGCTTGATACGAAGATATTTAAAAGTAAGCTTTCGTTATTAGACAAAAAAAAACTGAAACTAGATTTTTTTATTAAAAAAAAGTTCTATAGTCAGTAAAAAATGCGTGATTCCCTAATAAAATTACAATAATTGAACTGGACTTTCAATATCATGATATATATTTAATTAAAATGTTCACGATATATATTTAATTAAAATGATCATGATATATATTTATTTAAAATGATCATGATATATATTTATTTAAAATGATCATGATATATATTTAATTAAAATAAATAAGCTTTTTATATCACTCCTAATTTATTGACAAAAATTTTCAACATTTTACTACTCTAATGAAAATGTCTCTTAAAAGCTTCTTCAATTATTAAATATCATGGTATTTTCTGATCAATTTTTCTCAAATTCATTCCCGTTTAAAGTCAGTGGTTTGAAAATTTCATTTAACTAACCAATTTTATTGAATTAATTAACCAAAATTTTATTAAATTAATCAATTAAATGGTAATTTGATTCTGAATATTATAAGAATACATTGCCATAGAGAAGATAAAAATGTAGAAAATTCAAAATTCTTGCTTATAAAGGAATATAAACTTAACTAATTATTTTTTGGTAAGCATGAAACAAGTTAAATTAAATATACGTGTTGAGAAAAAGGAAACTTAAAGATTTATAAAAACCGCCTTCACAATATGTAGTGCTTTATTACGTATCAAGAACATTCCAGAGAGTTGTGGTGACCATTGGGGCTGGTATTTTCGAATGATTTATATTTTAACAGTTAGAATGGACATACCACTAATATCTAAATATCGCAAAGAAGTTATGTGTTAAAGAAAAATCCATAGAAGAAAAATATAACCTGCTATTTTCTCGATTATTTATGAAAATTTACTCTAGAATATTCTGTTGTTTCATGAAAATTAATTACATATTCGTAGTTTTAGAAACTTTTTCACAGTCTGAGCAAAATACTGTAATTGAAAATATTATTCATTAATCTTTTTTAGGGGCATTCTTAACAATGAATAATTTTTTAAATATTATTAAGACATTGGAAGATATAAAGATAGCTATCTGAAAAAATAGCTTTGTAAAAAGCAGAAAAAAAAAATTGGCTCTACCACGTTAGCTCTAATTTTCATCGAATTTAGAAAAAAAAGGATGTGGTAATTATTTATTCACTAGCAGTACCTGCTCATTGTTGCCTGTGGCATAGCATCGAAGAAAAAAGTTAGCTTTAAACTAAAGTCTAGTCCCCACACGATATGGCATGGGCATGTCACGCAATATCAAACGAACGTAAAATGTATTTAGAAATAATCAAAAATATCTTTAAAATAATTTTTATAGCAAACATTCAGAAATATTTTAGACTATTAAAAAGACAAAAATATGATATGTCTGTAGAGAAAACAATCCACTAAAAATATACAATAAAAAAGCTGTTTTAAAATTTTAAAATATACAAATAAGTCATTGTACCCACTGTTCCACACTTTATTAATTCTGTTCAATTCGATATAATGATAATTTGCATTTCTGATGAGATTTTAAAGAGAGACGGTGACTTCACTCAAGAGAAAAGCTTCTTCCCTAAGTTCATTATTCCTCTCATATTCGCTGTCTTAACTTCTCTTCCTTCTTTATTTTCCTTATCTAGCAACAAACGAAGTTCTTAGACATTTAACGTGCTCCGACCAAGATAAGATTTCCTTTTTTGCCTAAAGAGACTTGAATAGCTGTTTGAAGTCAGACATAAAACAAAGCAACGTATCACATATGCATACCACAGCTCTTGTTAGTTGCACATGCGCGAAATAATAAAAACTAAATTATAAACACCCCCTTTATTATTTCAATACGACTTTAATGTGCGAAAACCTTTCCCCAATAAATGTTCTACAAAATGGTACAAATATCTTCAATATATCGAGATTTTGTGGTTCGAATAAACAGACGCTTTCTGGAGACTTCATTTTTTACTATGTATAGATGACAAGATTAACGTAATTATTTTTTAATTCAGGAATTAGCTGATATCCTGTAGATATAGTATCCGCCCTTTGGAATTGTGCCTAACTGCATACAATTAATAATCTTAATCCAAACATTTCGTTTCATTCCACATATTTCATAGAATGATAGATCATTTGTCAAAAGTCATTTGTAGGTAACTTAACCTAACTAGATGGTATTAATTGAGCAGCAGTTATCTTGTTATGAGTAGAGTATTTCTCAAAAGTCGTTGCAAGTTTGATATATTATGCTGCAAAAAGATGTTCAAGTGGTACTCAAACAAATTATTTGTTCGTTTTCTACTCTTTAAAGTAGGGCATGGTGCATTTTTAAATACGCCATAAGTTGCTACTTTATTGCTCAGTTTTTCAAGCCAAACAAAGAATTCGTTAATATGCTGCTATAAGTGGTCAGCTCGAAGGAGATTAAAGGCGTGTTTACTGTTTTAAATTCCCATTTATATACTTCAAAAATAATTGTATATACCTATATACTTACAATATGATGCATATATTGAGTATGTTGGTACATTTCTTCCTCCCTAACAACTGTTCATCATATACTGATGAATCATCTAACTCAATAAAATACAGGCCGAAAGATAGTAATTAAACAGGATAGATGTATAACTGGGAAAAATGATTCAAAATACTTTCTGATTAACTTATTTTAAATTCAGGCTTACACAGATAAATTATTTTTTATAAGAACATGTAACCACAACTCATGACCATTAACATTGAGACTGTGTAATATCAAAAAGTACTGATCTTCAAATATTGTCAGCAAAATATTGCGATAAATAAATATCAATAAATTATATTTTTAAGTACAACTCCTTTTAAAACTTCATAAAGTCTCGACAAATCATTTACGCTAACAAAGGAGCATTCATCAAGCACACAATCAACTACACTGCTAATTCCATCTATATTGCTGGAGAATCGTATACTTGCTGTTCTAGGAAATATATGGTCTGTCCTTACAGGTCAGTAAAAGACAAATAATCATATCGCCCTCCCCGTAAAATAGTTCCGTCCAATTAAAAATATATGCTTTAAAATTAATCTGAGTAACAGCCTGACGCTTTATCGTCCACCTGTTGATCTTTGTAGTTCGACATCTTGTGAACAGTCGACCACCCCAGTCTCTGAACGTAGCACTATAGACATGATTTGTTGTGGTCGACTTCTTTTTGTACGTTCAACTGTAATATTATTATGTGTGCTCGACCTGTAATGTTAATATGTTTTAATCTACATATGTTCGAAGGTATTGTTGACGTGCCTCATTCTCTGTATGCTCGACTGTGATGTTCATGTACTTCAATTTCTGTGTGCTCGACTGTCATGCTAATCTGTTTTAATCTATATATGTTCGACTGTAATGTTAGTATGCTTCATTCTCTGTATCCTCGACTGTGATTTTCATGAGTTCCAATTTCTGTGTGCTCGACTGTAATGTTCATGTGCTTCAAATTCTATGTGCTCGACTATGATGTTAATGAGCGTCTTACATATCAACTAATTAGTAACTGAAAATAGATACAAAACACATGTTTACGGATTTGAAAAATCTCTTATTATTCCGTGGTTTTGTGTATCTGCACTCTGTAAGTGTCCTTAGAAAAAAAATGCATGTTTTCGCTTTTACAATTGTGTATACAGCATTTAATTCCCTTATAGAAATTAAGCAGAAGTTATGTGTATCCAAGATAAAAACAATCAAAATGAAATTTGTGGGAAATAAAATAAAGTTATTTTCCACTCTAGGTTTCAATAAATAAACTTGATTTCCAAGGCGGTTTTGTGGCACAGTGATTACTATGCCTATTTTTTTCTGAAGAACGTTTTGCTTTTACTTCGTTCAATGTTTTTCATAGGCATTTTAAGCGTATATGAAGGCCTATACAAGATAAATATCTACCCTCAGAAATAAGTTTCATCTGAGTAAAAATGTATGATAATTATTCCTAGAAATACCCTGTTGTTTTATTGACCACCAGCCGATTTCCACATGTCAGATTGTAATGTTAATACGTTTTATGCTGAATCAACTGGTCAGTAGCTGAAAATGGTTATAATTTAGTTTAGTTATATTAACGTCTCATTTTAAAGCATCATTAGGGCTATTTTAGGACGGAACCATGGTCAGATGACAAGAAAGACACCTGAGCTAGCTCTCCCGTTTCCAACTTCCACACCATATCAGTAGAAAGACACTTGGACCCCAACATATTAAAGTACACCACTCCCTTTACAAAATGGTTCTTCAATGAAATCGGAGGATCACAATGGCCTGGTGGCAAGGTCTCGGCTTTGAAACCGGAGGGTTGCAGGTTCGAGGCCCGATTCCACCGAAGAACCAGAGTGTGAGGGGTCTCTTGCAAGTTAAATCTGTCAGGCCAAACATCCTGGTGTGATATGGAGAGGGAATCCCCGCTCAGATGTTGTCCTCTCAATCTGACAGCAGTTCAGTTCAGCTAGGTCTATCCCAAAATAGCTCTTGTGTTGCTTCAAAACGGGGCGTTAATGTAACTAATTTGAACAATGGAATCGGGTCTTGAACCTGAAGTTG
>JAPMOQ010028072.1:282997-296123 GCA_026543055.1 Argiope trifasciata | reverse complement strand
GAAGAATCAGCTGCACTTTTTCACACTCAAGCCTTGCTATATCAGCTTTTAAAACATAAAATGATTTTGCGGTTTAAGTATGAAATTGGGTGCTAAAAATGTAATTAAATCCTTTGTCAGGAAAAAACGAAATTACTTTCCGAACAACCTAATAATATAAAAGAATAATTAATTGCATTCTAATAAAAGTATTCTCACCTATATTTAGTACTTTCGAAAAAAGTTAATAACAAACTTTCGTTATGTATGTGTCATTAATGTTCCTATTTAAGGATCAAGAAATTTTCCCGATAGTAATTTCATTTTAAATAATTTAAATATTTTAATTTTCGCGTTTCTATAAGATAATGTAACTGCATATTTACTAATCTAAGCACTGAAAATGAAATTAAAAATTTTTCTAAAGTATTCTAAGTTGTTTGATTTATTTTTTAATAAAAATTTGAATTTGAAAATTGTTAATATGCATGAATAATTGTAGCCGCATTTTGTTACCAACTTGTACCCCAAGATTATTAACTTGTTATGTTGTTAATTGATCCACAAAATGCACGCACCCACACACGTTATCGTTTTACATATATAGATTTTCATCAAATAGTGTTTTACATAAGTAGATTTTCGGAAAATAATGTTTTACTTATGTAGATTTTCAGAAAATAGTAATTTACATACATAGATTTTCAGAAGAAAATTTACATGGACAATTGTAGAAAAAAAAACACTTAATATCTTCTTATGAATAATTACAAAAATATATAAGGAAATAACATTTTCAGTATGAAGTACAGCTAAACACGTGATATAACATTATGTTATGCTGTGTGAGTTTCAGATGTTTAAGCTCTTCAAAATATTACTATTTCATGCCATAAACCTTCTGATTTACAGAAAACCAATAACAATTTCCATGCTTTTTAAAATTTAGTATGCTTATGATTGTTATTTTGATTTATAAGAAAATCTGAGTATTTCATAATGCTATATATACTGTTCTTCACTGTTTCCTTGAATGCACAGCTTCGATTCAAATGTGCTGAAATCTCTCTATCTGCAGATTCATGAAATTAATCTGATCAGTAAATGTCCGTTTTTGATTTTGATTATAATGCATTTTTCTGGTTATAATGCATTCTGAAAATTTCTAAAATATATTAATATACTAAAGAAAATATCTATAGAATTTACAGGCTGTTTTTTATACTAATACGTAACTTATATGCCCTAATAAACCGTGCTCTGAATGTTCGTAATTTTCTGCGTAGAAATGATGACAAAAAGAAGTCATTTTTATTTATTGCCATTTTTTTTCAAATAATTGTTAAATGTTTCATTATATTGTTTTCTATATACGTCTGTATACTCAAAAAATAAGTATTATCTAAAAAAAGTAACACGTTTTTCAAGAATATTATTTATTGTAATATGTAATTTGAGTAGAAAATGCATGTTCAAACGCAAATACTTTTTTCTATGATAATGTATTTTGAAAAATTTCTAAAACATATTTATATATCACGAAATATATCTGCAGAATACATATTTCATACTAATATTTTCATTAAAAATTTAATTTGAGTGCAAAAAAGGGGGATCTCTGAGACCACCTCTCCCCATTTACGACACATATTCTTACCTCCCCTATTGAGGATTAAAAGAAATTTGTAAAAAATCAATGAATTCACAAAGACAATTGTAAGAAAACACACTCAATATCTTCAAACTTTTTATTAATAATTACAAAAATATACAAGGGAATGATACTTGCAGTGCAAAGTACATCTCACCACGTGATATATAATTACATTACTTCTCTAATCTTCAGATGTTAAACTCTTCAATGATATATATATCATACCCTAATCCTTCTGATTTACAAAAAAAAATAACATTTTAAAAACTTTTTAATTTTTTCTAAAAATTTTAAAATATTCGAAAGAAATTATTCTTATTTTGATTTTTGAGAAAAATTTAGAACTTCAGAATGGAATATATTAGGCCATCTACTGTTTCTTTGAATGTAATGCTCATATTCAAATGTCCTGGAATCTCTAAATGTGTAGATTCATTCATTGAACTGATAAGAAAATGCTTATATTCGATTTTAATCCAAAGACGTGCTCGAAAAATTAACCTGCCTCTCTTAATGTGACATATATTATAATTTTAAATGGAAATAAATAGAAATTTTTATCGACAGAAAATATTTTTTTCCTCCTCCATAGAATCATTTCATTAGAATAATGTATTCAACATAATGTAAGGAAATATATTCCAAACATCATTTAAGCTTAAAAATTAACACCAGAAGGCATTTTATACTAATTCAGAAATAAAATCAAAGACTAGAAGAAAGGAATGCCCTAGACAGTGTGTGTAATACGAAAAAAAAAATACAAATCAAATTTTAAATTGTTAATTATTTAAGATGAATTAGTAGCCGTTAGATAACAGAAGAAAATTTTTATTAAAAATGAAATGTGTTTCTTTTCTTAAGAGTATATATATGGTGGTATACTATATGTTTTTATTTAAACCTATGGTTTATATTAATAAATATGGAGTATTAAGAATTTTTTTAATAATTCACTTTTTGCAATCAAGTTGATAGTTTCCTTTCATGTTATTTATATAAGAATTTTTTTTTTTGAAATCCATTAAAATTGTTCTCAAAGACAGAAATGGAATAATTTTAAACAAAAAGGATAAACCGTTTTTATAAAATATCCTTGAAGCAAGCATTTAGCAAAGGTTCAATTAATTTATGCTCATGACGATTATTTTAGCTGTGATTCAAATTTTGTTAAAAGTGATAACTTTTCGATAAATCATTTTTATTTCTTTTCTATTAAAAAAATTATACTCAAACAAAAAAAACAATAAATAAATACTATTTTAACTCAAAGGTTTTTAAATACTAACACTCCAGCGTGAATAAATGTTGCCATAAAGTTCAAGCTTTAGACGAGCGCCTGCTGGAATTTGAGTCACGACGCCAGTTGAAACAATTAGATTCACGACGACTTTTAGAGTCACGACGACTTTTAGAGTCACGACGTGGGTCGGTTGCTGATTCACGACGAGTGCCGCCAAGTAACGCCAATTTTTCTGGCGCCATAGCCTTCCTGAGCCAATTTGTCATGTCGTACTTATCCAGTTCACCACCATATTGAGTAGGCAGGACCTCTTTCGGGAAGTAATTTATTAGAGTTTTGTAGTTATTGTGGAAAATAATCTGAAAGAAAGACGCACACAAAAAATTACTTCTTCAAAATGCTAAAATCATATGTGTACCCTAAATTATTCAATCCGATCATCCAGTATAATTGTCGGTTATTATACGTATATAGGGACCACTTGTCTGACAAATAATATGAATTTGAGAAGCTTTCAGTATGTTGGTTGGTTCTGGCCGCCTTGGTGGGTACAGTAATGGTGAGTGTGGGCTAACTCCACCGATGATGTGAACTCTTTCCCAAGGGATGGATCGAACCTTGACCGGTTGTACATAAATGCGATTAATACTTATCAAATTACGTGTCAAATCAAATTATTCGTCGAGTTTATATAAATTTCATTTCGTTATAAAAGTCAGTTGATGTGCATTATTAGCTTGATGCTATCAATTTTTGTTCGAGAATGTGTGAAAAAATCATCTGTTTCTGAAGGCTCCTAACTGGGAGAGAGTACCCAAGCTATGACAGTGAGAAGCTTTTGGTATGGTGGCTGGTTCTAGTCAGCCTGGCGGGTATGGAAATGGGGAGGGTTGACTTCCTTCTGCCAGTGATAGGATCTACTCACCATGAGATGTGCTGTACCGTGGCTGATTGTACTTAGACCCAACGTTAGTTCTAGTTAATACTATCGCGATGGCCAGGTCATTCAAATTTACCCTTGTGTCTCATGGATAAATCTAAACTAAAAAAGTATTCAATAACTACTATAGAAGTATTCCATTTGTAATCTCTTTTTGAAGGTCAGTAAAATCAGAGATGGGTTTTATAAAGCCAATGCAAGTCATATAAATATAAATATTAAAAGTCTGATCAACTTCGTAATTTTAAATGTCATGAAAGTCTGGTATGTTTAAATATGTAAATTTAAAACTTTTAATAATTTGCTATTTTTAATAATTATATAATATAAAAATTTTTATAATTTTAATATTTGCTTTTAATAATTTTTATAATTTGCTATATACATAATAGCAAATAAATGTTATGTGAAAAAAGAAATAATTTTTCCTCAGATTATAGGCCTAGTTGGTTTTTGATAACTGTTTCGTATGTGTAGCTGTTTTCTAATAATAAAATTCTTTTTTCTTATTAAGTCTTTCACTTGACAAGGAATGAAAATCTGATTGGAATGTTGTTAATGTTGCATCTATGTGATTCAAATTAAATATTTATAGAATTATTAACTCTAGATTATAAAATATTTTTTATTCGAAGCCTTCTGAGTCATAATGATCAATAAGAAACTATTCTTCTTAGTAATAATTAATCAAAATAATATTGGCTTCTATTCTACAGGTTAAAGATTTTTTTATGACTCTCCTTTTACTGGCTAAGGAATCTGCTTTCATTCTACTGGCTAAGATTGGGATAAATATCAGTCAAAGTATTTATCATATTTGCCATTTCGATTTAGGAATTATAAAAGCTCACCTATTAATTTGATAAATATTCACGAATTCATTACTTTTACCAAACTTAGCAATATATAATAACCGACTATTACACATAATCACCATACTAGTCATATTTAACAAAACATATTCATTTAAAATAAAGATTTTAATATGTCTGAAAAAAAAGAGAAAAAAGTAGGCATGCATTATGAAAATATGCCTGAGCTGAAAAGGAAAATTTAAAATAATTATATTACTTTCAGTAATCCCGCTTAAAACGAAAGAGTAAAAGTTTGAATTATTCTTTATTAGTCTCTTCAGCGATTGGTTGGATCGATCTAATTAATGATTGTGAAACATTTTGATTATGACAAGTAAATATTTTTAAATTCTAATTTATTGGAAAACTTACATCATTATTTTACTCATTTCACTAATTTTCTATCGATAAATTTATGCATTCAAACATATTACTGCTAAGAGCAGTAACGGTTTAAAAACATTCGAAAAAATAAACCATTTTATTTTTAAAAAATTCCTGATATCTCAGCTCTGATGTTAAATTATAACAACAAAATTTCCAAATCTTGCATCAATAATAATGCAGGATTACCAATACAATATGTCCAATAATTTAAACACATTTAATTTGATGGTGCTATTACTTCTAATCAGAAACAAAAACTTCAAATACTGAACTAAAAGCATCAAAATAGTTGCGATACTTTCCAATAAGTGTTTTCATTTCAGTACAGTATATCTTATGAAAAATTAATATTTCTTCAGATATTTTTCTAAATTTCATGTAGTTTCAATATTATTTGCTGTTATAAAATTCGTGGTAATGTTGCACTTACTCTTTTCTTCAATTTCTCGCTCAGAAAGGCCTTTGCTATGAACCAAGCTGCTTTAAATGTTGCTGACGTGTTAACGATGTGTATTTCTTTGTATCTTCCAGGAACGCATTCCTGTAATAAAAAAATCAAATTATATCAATCATATATTTTAAAAAAATTCATGAAGCTTCTAATATTGCATTATACAAGTGTTTGGCGGTTTGCATTATAGAGTCAAGTCAATGGGGAGAATGAATTCTACTAAGGATCAAAAGCTTGACATTACAATTTGCAGTAGCGTAACATATCCGTCAGACAAAAGTGATGACCAATGCTTAGGGGCTGTTACTAGCTTATCAAGATACCACCACAATACTTCCCCCAATAGTGAATTGGCGGAGAGGGGAGAGTGATGTGGTGGTAAGCTCATAAACCAGATAACATCTATGGTACATCAGCAATTGCTTTCGTCTAGAGGCTATGTTACGAGGCTAATAACCAAAAGGCCCCAAGTGCTATTCCGAACAAACAACACCTACCAAATTGGTGACTTCGGATAATGAGCCTTCAACCTTCAAACGGAGCCTTCGGGGCGCCCTCTCCCGGTAGTAAAGGTCACCATAACAAACGTTCATCGCTCGCCATAACGCTTGGCACGATAAAAACGTTCATCACCAGCCATAATACTTGAGATGATAAAAACGTTTATTTCCCGCCATAAAACTTGGCGCAATAAAAACTTTCGTCACCCGCCATAACACTTGACGCGATAAATATGTTCGTCTCCAGCCAAAAAAAAAAAAAAAAAAAAAAAAAAAAAAAAAACACTTGGTGTTATAACACCGTTCGTCTCACATCCAACTCACTGGAGGGGCAGTAATGTTCAGGTAGCAGCAAGTTCATAAGTCACATAAGTACTTCCAGTCCGCAGTGTACACTTTTGGTCTAGGGTTATGTCAACTGTCTTTGAATCGCAACGCTACGAGTTCAAATCTAAGAAAGCACAGATGGTACATATTGAATGGAAAAAAAAGAACGGTGCAGTAAAAATTCTCGAATTATTTTTTAGCAGAAAGGTCCTTATTTTGAAATTAAAATTATACTTATTTTATCAAACGTGCATTCTTCCAGTAAAAGAGTACTGTCTATATAGACGGCAACTGGTTGGAGAAAACGTTTGATGTCGTCAATATCAAACTAGTGAATTTCTGAGCAGGAGAAAACATTACTTGTTTTGGAAAAGGCCAATGCATCTTCTGTAATTGTCGGTCAAAGAGATTTTCTCAAGACTTTTAGTCAAGAACTTCGCATCGTCACAACATCTAACAGAGAAAAATGAAGAAATTTCAAGATGCTTATGCAAGAAAATCCATCTAGGACGAGCCCCCCACCAAAAACAAAATGATTGAAAAAAACTTCTAACACCTTCTCATAAATTCCCAAAAAATTCTTCCAAGTTTGAGTCCTGCTTCGGGTAGGGTTGTTCTTCCCTTGTGTTCTATATGTGTGATATATGCATCAGCTCCAATGTAAAAAGAGGTCGAGCAAGCAAATATGTGTGTGTGAAATCGTCATATGAGTTAGAAGTCTGACTTCTAGCTTTGAGTGCTCAGGGGTCTTTACCCTTAGAAGCTAATTCATTCCCTATCCGTGTAAACACGGACACGTTATCACCATCAATTCATTCCGTTTTTGAAACATCGAGTTTACGAGTTTCTGAAGGTATAGGGAGCAGAGAACCCATTCTTCGGTTCAAATTTTGAGATGCATCTACTCTGTAGATATTAAATCTGTGTTTCAATTTTTATTTATTTAACTCTATTCGCTTCGTAATTATCGTGCTCTGTCTAGCTCATCATTTTCAGTTTCATCTGTCTAGTCCAAAACATTTTTCAATTATCTTTGCCCCATACATACTGACCTTTTCCCAAAAATTTATGTTTGAAACTCAGGGAGATCTGAAATATGGAGATGCATTAAAATCTCGACTTCAATTTTTTGACGATAATTATTCTTTCCCTGTACTATATATATATAAGAGTAAAAAAAAGCCTAAAATCCTTGTAATTAATGAGATTATGTGGTTCAATTATTGCAGACCATAGCACATCATTATACTTATGAGACATCTGATGACTGATACAGAGTACAATTCATAAAAAAACATAGCGAAATCTTGATCATTTAATGAAAAGAACTGATACCAGAATCTATAAAAAAAAGGGGAAAAAACGTCATTGTTACATCATTTGCACCATGCAAAAAGAAAACGGGAGATATAATCCATTCTTGGGTTCAAAATTTGAGAGGCATCTATCTACACTGTAGATATTGAAATCTGTGTTTCAATTTTTATTTATTTAATTACCTTCGTTTCGCAATTATCGTGTTCATTTAAACTCAAACATCCTATAGAAGGATACTCTCTAATAAGTTTACCCAAAACTTACTAGAAATCTGAAAATTTGGTGTAAAGATGGTAATTAAATTTCATACGTCTAGTTCAAAACATTTTTGAATTATCTTTGTCCCAGTCAGAAGGACATTTTCCAAAAATTTATGTTTTAAACTCGGGGAGACCTAAAATGTGGAGATTTGTTAAAATCTCGAATCCAATTTTTTACGATTACAATTCTTTCTCTCTACTACCTATATAAAAAAAGAAAAAAAAGATAAAATCCTTGTAATTAAGAAGATTATGCGGTTCAATTATTGCAGACCATAGCACATTATTATACTGATGAGACATCTGATGACTGATACAGAGTACATTTAATAAAACAAATCCTGAAATCCTTATCATTTAATGAAAAGAACTGATGTCAGAATCTATTAAAAAGGAAAAAAAACTTCACTGTTACATCATTTGCACCATGCAAAAGGAAAAGGTTAAGATCCTAGAAATCATGTTACATCATTCCAAAGAATATTAGATAACACGAAAGATAAATTTCAAAAAGATGCAATCTACAAAAACATCAAAAACGCATTATCAGGATATTCAACGAACTGGAACACTTAATTTTTTTGTCACATTTTGTAATGATGGTCAAATTATGATGCGTTTTCTTTCATGAAATACAAGAAATGAAATATTCCTCTTTTTCCTCATTTAACTTCCCCAAGGTCAGTTTTGAAACACATTTGAATAGAAATGAATAAAGATGAATACAATGATTTGAATTATAGATTTATTAACTTTGTGCCTGCGTTCAGCGCTATTTATGTAACAGTCAGGTCACCTTGTGCTTAATCACCTTGATGAAATCAAATTTCCTTATGACTTATTTCAAATAATAAGTGGCCATTTCCTGTTTGGATGGATCAACAACTAAATCTGATAAATGGAAGAAAATACCAAATTCTGTATGTTAACAATAATAAGAATTAATAATATAATTCCAAAATGAGAGTTTCAACCTGCGAGAATGGTCACCATGAAACATTCTATAATTCATTTTTACATTCACGCCATTGGTAAGTATCTATATTACAGTATCTGCATTTTGTCAACACTTCAAATGCTAAATCAATGCTCCTAACTATGTTAATTTAGCTTATTTCCCTTTGTATTTTTAGGGATACATTATTATAGTTACGAAATCCTTTGTTAGTTTGCAATTTTCAGCAAAGGTTGTGGCGATTAATCGATAGTATTCGATTATGCACAAATATTCAAATTCCAAATGCGAATTTTGGATGTATTTTACATTTTCGCTTTTAAAACCAAAATTTGACACCAAACCAAAATTAAGTTTAAACTCAGAATCAAAACTTCATACGTAAATCAGTGTGGCTTTGCATATTCGCTTTTGCATGCTTTTGAAAGTACAAAACGACAGATATCAAACTTTGGATCTACAGATTTGGCTCAAACTTTGGAAGTTACCCACTTTTTAGATTCTAAATCTGAGTACCATATTTTATTCATCTGGCGTCTCTCATTTTGGAGTTATTTTTGTTATATTTTAATACCAAAATAAATAGTTTTGTAATCTTTTTGTTAAGATACTTCTGACATTTGCCAACATACTATTTAGCTATTTTGGCAATCATTGAACTTATAGTGGTGACAATTTTAAAAATTTCTAGTAAATACCAAAAAAAAAAACGGTATTCAAATTTGCGAATACCGGTATTACATAACTGTGCAAGTGACTCAAAATACCGGTATTCGATATATTCGTATACCGTTACTGCAATCCCTAATTTTATCATTAGAGCATAATAAAAATTACTTAGCATATTTCTAACGTTTTTATTATAATTTTTGATTTCAATATTTTTGTTAAGATACTTCTGACACCTGTCCTATCAGTAGTTTGTACAATCCTTTTTTCTTTCTCGTATATGCTGAATAGAATAATATTCAAAAAAATTCTAGGTTGATATTTTGATGAATATCCACGTTTCAGGCCTTTTTAAGTTAAAAAACACTAAACTGAAAAGCGATTCGGACTAGACCAAATTTGTAGAACACTATCAATTTTTTTTGTAAAATCTGATCATTGGAACACCTTCTGTCCGAGTATTGGAATATAAGTGAATGCTAACTAAAAAACTTAGAGAGCTAAGGATTCGGTACATAGATTTAACAACCATAATATAGACACCTTTCAAATTTTAAGACAAATTCGACTAAAGATTGATTGTAAGTTGGCCTGTACTTCCAGAAATAAGTTATGATTTCTAATGGCACTTGTCACTGACAATCCCGTTATTTAACGAGACATTGCGTTTCAATCCGAATTGTGCGTCTCCTGTTTATTTTCTGTAGCGCCTTCTAGGGACAAGAATACGGCAGAGCTCACAACCCTTTTAACTGGAGAGATTTCATTCATATATTTCATTCACATATCTTAATTTAACCTGGATCAGAGAACGATCACCTCTGAAAAAATACTCCCAGTGCCATTACTCCCGACATGTAGGACTTTTTGACGACGACAGATTAATGCGCGAGCCAGCCTCCTCCCGCGCGGAGATTCTTCGGCCGGCGGGATTCGAACTCACAACCTAAGTTATGCGAGTCCAACGCTCTACCAGCTAGGCTATCACGGCCTTGCAGTAATAAGTAAAAGTGATATTTTAAAAATAAATAAAATAATTTATTATCTATTAATTAAATTATCAAATTCGGTATGAGAATTTGAAAGAGCAGTTTTGTATCAAAGTTTTGTACTGATTGGTTGAAAAAAAATATCTAAATACAAACCCGATTCTCGGAAATTGTTGTTAATAGTATTCCAAGGATTAGTCGTCAAATAATTCGCCAAGTATATGAAATATTCAGCGAAAATATTAAATTTACACTAAAAGTTAATATTTCAAAACCGTTGTACACCAGTACCATGTAAGGCTAGTCTCCTTCTCTTTTTGAAACCCATATCAAAAAATTTATAAAGTTTAAGTCTGGATGTGAATTATGGTTTTACTAGGATCAATCATTCCTATTTGCAGATGCTATTAAACAGAATAACAATTTAATAGTTTAAATAATTCGATGATTTCATCAATAAGTGGCTTGAAAACTCATAACGAGATAACCATACAGTTGTAAAGACAAAGTAGAATGAAAATCCTAATACTTCCAATAGTACAAGAACAAGTAAAAACAAGATGCAAATTTAATAAAATTAACCATTTTTATTCGACAAATTCGTGGTAAATTTGAAATTCGAATAACAATTGCATTATACGTTATCAGAGATGATACATATTTCCTGTTAGACATTTGCACTCAGTAGATATCATTTAAAACAATGCATCATTTTTACATTTTATTTATTTAATTTTAATTGTTAAAAATACTTACAGAATGGTAAAAAGATGGAGATTTATTTTATTTAGGGCAGTGGAACATAATAATTCGTACGAATTTATTTCTTTGTGTAATAAATAAATCCAGGCTTTTAAATGAATAATAGTATATCCAATTATTTTTTTGATCTCAGAGAATTAAGTATCTCTATAGACATATGATGCGCCTGTTGCATATAATACATTCATACATATATTTGCAGCATCCATCTCTATTAAACAATTCTTAAATAACGAATAGACAAAAGAGTTCTCTACCACTAAAGCAACTTATTAAATAGCTATTGATTATTAGGAAATTTTAGAGCATTCGAAATTTTAAGTAAATCAACGATAATGACATAAGATCGAGTTTTGTTTTCTGAATTCTTGCAAAAAGAGCATCTGCCATTCTTGATTCTTCCAAGTTAATATGAGCTTTTCTAACTTTGCGCGTGCTAAAAATTTACAAAGCAATACAAAACATACAGTGACAGAATTTTCAAATATTATATTGAATTATAAATTGTTTCCCTAATATTTATTTCAATAATTACTTGCCAAGACTTTTAATCCCCGTCACTTTTTTTAACTGTCCTGACTTTTTAAATCAGTGATTTTCTTTATTTTTAATTCCGTTGTAATCTAATATGCGTCTTCCGATTCCAAATTTAGAAGCATTAAAGTAGTTTTAAATTAAAGAGATGACGATGTCATATCCGTGTTTCTGAGTTTAAAGACCCCTCAGCATTCGAAAACAGAAGTCCGACTTCTAGCTCAAATGAAGATGAAGAACACACATTCATGCAACTCACACATATTCATGCAACTAACAAATAGAACACAGAACAACCATGCCTGAACCAGGACTCGAACTCTATAGCGTATCTTCTCTTGATCACAGGGAAGACACCCTACCCTTAAGCCAGGAAGCCGGTTTTAAATTGAAACAATTGAAAGAATTACGAAATTTGCTCTTAATAAAATCAAAAGTGTATGTATATGTCCATGTGTGTGTGTGTTGTTCTGCTGTTCGAGTATAAATCAGCAAAACTATGAGATCCAGATAAATAAAATTTGGCAAACAGATTTAGTATTTGTAGTATTCGAAGGCATTTTTGCATTGCTTGTACTAAATTACTTAACATTAGAAAAGTAGTTTGTGTGTGTTTACATATGAATTTGTAGTTTGTGTGTGTTTGCATATGATATCTTACCTGAGTGCCATGGTATATCAGCCAGATATTATTAGGAGTACAGTGCCTTAAATGTCTGAAAGGATTACTCTTGACGTCGAAGATGGCTTTGAAGCCGTTTATCTGAGTCATAGGTTCCCGGAGTGACTGCATCAGCCAGACTGCGCAAGCTCTCTTCACTTCTTCAACTGGGAAAGTATCAGGATACCAATTATCTGTTAAGAAAAATAAATTGTGTTTGGTACCTTCTGATAATATATCTATTTTTATATCTTCATATAAATTTATTTAATTTTCACTTTCTCTGTACATAGAGATCGTCAAACAATTTGATCTCCAGAGTTTGATGAATCTGCTTGTTTTAAACGTCCCTCAATTATTGGAAAAAAATTTAAAAATATCCATAATAAAATAATAAAAAATATCAGCCGGTGACAAACTCAAAATGCTTGATCTTTACGGTTGAAATTTGGAATACGGTCTTTAAACAGAATTTACAGACCTCTATCAAACTGTGAGTAAAATCTATTAAGAGGAAATTAGACTTTCTGGCTATTCTAATATAAAGTAATATAATAATTATAAAATGAAGATGGATAGATAGATAAAATTCGGTACCCAGATTTTGCATTAGCAATATAGACATTTGACAAATTTAAAATTAA
>JAPMOQ010028072.1:234401-263544 GCA_026543055.1 Argiope trifasciata | reverse complement strand
CACACACACACACACACACACACACACACACACACACACACACACACACACACACGCACACACGCACACACACACACACACACACACACACACACAGATTTAGAAGATAATACTGTAAAGTTTTTACAATGTAATTATCGTGTTATTACTTCTTTTGATTCAATATATGGTACAGGAATATTTATTTTACATTCCTTTTTATGGCTTAAGAGATAGAAAACTTTCAATATCATCAGTGCTTTTATTAATTTAAATATGCTGTTACTGTTCAATGTCAATGTTGGGGGTGACATATAGTAAAAAGTAATTGCAACAGAAGTTTTAGATATTGAATCATTAAAAATTAGAAACAGTCATGACAGCCGATATATTGGTCTATGTATGGAGAGAGACATATAATGTGCTCACATCAAGTATGAACATAATTGGTGATTCCTTCAATAGCTATCTAGTGGTTTCATATCAAGAGTGAATTCACTAGATGATTCTTTCAATACCGATCAAGTGTGCTCACATCATGTTTGAACACACTAGATGATTCTTCTAATACTTATCAAGTTTGCTCATATCAAGTGTGAACACACTAGAATATTTTTCCAATACTCATCAAGTGTGCTCACATCAAGTATAAACACACTAGATTATTCGTCCAATATTCATCAAGTATACGCACATTAAAATCAACTGACAAATGAAATTAGGTAACTTTGTTGGAAAATTGATAAATGTCTTTACAATATACAGAGAAACCAAACGACAAATTTATTTAGTTATTTTGCAATATCTTTTTGTTAACAGGGAAAGATATTCTATACACATTGAAAGTTTTTTTATGATAGCTCCTGGTTAAATGTGCAACATTGTATTACTAAACCACTGAACACAAAGTAAAGTTTATAAAAAATTTAAATATTATAGATTAAAATTTTATTCTGTACAAATCTTTTAATAATGTGTTTGTTTGTATTTGTTGGAGATCGATAAACTATACCTTTTCATCTAAAATTACCAAATTTTGCATATATATCTTAGAAGGCAGAAATGTACAATTCGGTTACACATTTGATTCGAAATTGAATCAACTAAAATTGAACTAAATCTTTGACTTTTAGTTTTTAAACTATATTTTTCTGTGCAGCTTCCTAACATATTATCAAACAAAGTTGAGTTTTATACCATTTCAATGAATGCTTTTAAAAAATGTCATTTTGAAATACGGTAAAAAATAAATAATAACATGTTATAGCAGTTTTAAAAATAAATAATTAAGAAGCTTTAAATTGGTTCCCAAATTTTAATATTTTTAAAGAATACTTAGTAAGATTTTTAACAATATTCTTCATTGTTCTGTATGAACAACGTTTTCAATAAAATTTTAGTTGCTTTTGACAAATTGTTAAAAATTGAGAAAGAATTTTTTCAGAATTTAGGCCTAGCGCCTCTTGCGAGGCAATGCTATTTATTGATAATTTATATTCAGAACATTTTAGTTTTTCTTCAACCGGAACTAAGGAAAAAATTTTGATGTAAAATAAAAGTATAAATTAAAAATAAATATTTATACTTTTATATAATTAGAATATTGAGTAGAGGCAATGACAAATCAATAGATGTTATTTGAAATAGTAACTATTCTTTCCAGAATAAAATAGGTAGGTTCAGAAAAAAAAGCAGAAATGTGTACAGTGTAACATTTAAAAAAAAGTCAATATTCGAATTCTTCAACAATGCTCCAGACTTTTATTTTTCTTCTTTTTAACATTTTTGAAAATAATTTATTCTGAATTTTTTTTGCACTAAAGAAAGCATATTGTCTCAGTTTCAATGAAGAAATATCCGTTGATACAGAACACTCAAATTATGGCATTTCTATATTAATATGCCTTTCCGCGGGAAAACAGATGACTTACAATGCCCAAGTGCTACTTACATGTGCTAGGTCAATAATTAGGAAAAGGGGCAAAAACAATCAAACTAAAACTCGATGATATTTTTAAAAATTTCTGGAGGCTAGGATACATTTCGTTAGTAAAATTGCTATACCCATGTGAGCATGTGTTGGTGCTCTACAAGGCGGATCGTTTGATTTCAGAAACGAAATTTGGTATTTGTATACCTTGGAGATCGGGAATGTACACTTCTAAATGTTGAATTCAAAACTTTGAATTTTTAAATAGAGACTAAGCAAAATGTTGGCGTTTTTCAGCTTAACTACATGTAATGTTATAAAATGATGTTTATTAAAATGCCAAAAAAAGAGATCTTTTAATAATGCAAATGTTTTAACCTATAAATTAAATTTCTGTCTCGAATTAATTTAAAAAATAATTTAATAATATTTTTTAACAATTTTTTTCTCATAATATAAAAATAATCTTTAAGTTGGGCTAGCAAGCTAAACGGGAATGAGAAAAAATACTTTTTTATCAAAACGTTGCACGTGTGCGTATTTTTTTTCAAATGATGCATCAAGAAACTCTTAGTCGTTTTATTTCGTTAAAAATATTTGGCGTATATATATATATAAAGTGGCTCTTGGTGGAATTTTCATTGAAATGATTATTTGTTTCAATTGTATCAAAAACTTACAACTGCGCTGTCATTATAATACCGAAATATATCTCAATATAAAAGACACTATGTGGAAATCATATTTTCGTTAATATTTTTAATATCATTTTTAAAAAAAGAAATAAGCATGTGCTTCTTCCCAGAGATTTCACAAAAGAAGTCTATGCTGAAAAAGTAATAAGCAGAAGCAAATTTATGCCTGTTAAACAGAATCACTCTAGTCTATTTAAAAAACTGAAGCATCTAAATCAAAAATAAAATTAAGGCAATGATAACAAAATAATATACTATTATGAAAAATTGTTTCTATTTAATATTTTAAAGCAATGAAAGCAGAAAGAAAGCAAGCAATGAAAGCAAATGAAAGGGAATTCGATTAAAAAATCATCATTAAAAACAAGTCATGCCCAAATATTTAGGATAATTCAGAATCATGATGAAATTGAATTCTAAAATCCCCTATAAAATGACTACACGCATCTTCAAAAATCATATGCAAATTCAGGAAGCCCCCATATGACATCTATAGTACGTCACAATGACCAGAGTGTAAGAGAGTTACTTATGTATAAGGAATACAGGCAAAGAAGTAAAATTGTTCGCAATGGCTTTTCACTGTAATAGCAGGAGAGTTACGACACAAAAGACGCATTTGAATGATTTTTTTACGTGGTAGAATTATCGGCCATCTTGAAAATGGGCTTCTCCATCTGGAAGTAACCGAGGAACTCGGAATAGCCCGAAGTGTCATCTCCAGACATTGGCAACGATTTCAAGATAATGAAAATGAGAGTAGACGATATAGTACAGGTCCACTCCGAGTTACAATGCCGAATAAGGACAGGTATTTGGAAGTCTGAGCACAGCATCAGACCTGTCTCGTCAACTCTCTTCAGCCACTGGTACGGTAGTTGTTAATATGGGACTTTACAAGCCAGTCGACAGTTATATGTTAGCTATGGTTTATGATATATTAGCTATATGACAGTTTCAAGGCAGATCTTTTACAGAAACTTAGGTCAGATTAGTCTATAAGCTCGTAGGCCTATCAGATGTGCTCCACTTACTGCAAATCACACTTACCTGCGAATAAACTGCAGTAGAGAGCATACATTATGGAATCCGCAACACTGTGATGTTTTCAGACGAGTCCAGGTTTAACTTGCAGTCTGATTCTCTCTGGACTTTCATAAGGAGAGAGCTAGTAACTCGTTACTACCAAGAAAACATAACTGAACGAAGCCGTTACGATGGTGCAAGATTACTCATTTGGGAAGGAATCATTCTGGGTTCTAGAACTGACCGGCATGTTCAAATTGGAATAATGGCAGGCCAAATCTATCGGAATGAGGTTCTGAAACAACATGTATGTTTGTTTCGAGGCGCCAGGGTCACAGAATTCGTGTTTATGGATGATCTCATTGTTAAAACATTGTAAACGATGCATTTGATCAGAGGATATCACTCTTCTGGACTGAACAGAATTTTCACAGGACTTGAATCTAGTAAAGCACATGTGGGACATGCTTGACCGATGATTTGCAGCTCGTCAACCACCTCCTACATGTCTACCGGAACTTCAGAGAGCATTACTTGATGAGTGGTGTAATATTCCCCAAGATCAGATCGTTAATTTGGTACTCAGTCTGCCTAGTCATTGCATGGACTGTATTGCATTGTCTGAGAGGCAGGCTATCTATTAATCATATACCAACCATGAAATGTTGTTTTTTGTAATTTTTTTTGTTTATTATTTTACTCCATGCAACATAAAATTATAATTTTTGTTAATGATATCAAAAACTTAACATTTTTCGCTCTTTACCTTTTATTCATAAATAGACTTTACAAATAAATCAGAATTTTTTTGATTCTTACTCTTTCTTTTCCCGAACATGCATTATCCTTAATTTATGGGCATGAGTGTAAAACAAGAAATTTAGCAAAAAGAAATACAAGATCACCTAATAGAAATTTTGATTTTCTTACAGAAAGTTAATATCTTTGAAATTTTTAATGAATTTAATCGTGTTTGTATAAAATCAGCAAAAAAAGAAAATTATTCACCTGAGATAGCCATATGAATATGTATATCTAAGGTCATGTTAAGTCAAAGCAATTTTTCATTGTTAACAGCTGTTATCGTACCATTTTGTATGAAACTTCCTTTAGAGATAAATTATAGAGAAAACAGAATCTTTTATTAAAAAAAGAAATCTTGATATTATTTTTTCCCTTTTTGAAAACTATTGTTGTGCATATGACATTTGATGAAATAATTTTGATATATGAGATACATTTCAATACTTAAGTATGTAGAAATAATTTCACGCACATTAAAATATCAAATAAACTAGCAAAGTTAATGTTTTTAGGAACACTGTCTCTTATCTTTAGTGTCCACAGTAAAATATACGAAAATATTTTGTCTTTCTCGCAATTAAATATTATCGTTTGAAATTCTTAAAAATATCTAAAAGTATTCGAATTTATCCTTTTTTAAATATAATTTTAGGTTATTTCAATTTAGATGATGTGTCCTATTCAAATTATGTTTTCTTGTGTTCTGATTTAAAAAAATGATTAATAAAATTATTCGATGCAATTTATTTTTTTGTAAATTTTAATTTTATTTTAATATTTAAAAATAAATATCCTTAAATTTTGAACTTTATTAATTGTCGAACCTTACTAACCTTAAGCATGGTATTTTTGAACTTGATTCTTCTTTCTTATCTTTTGAAGCTTGATTTTATGCATAATGCATATGTATTTTTTGCATAATAAATTTAAAATGACACAATTTATCTAGCAATTCACTTCTAATAATTTTAGAATATTAATGAATTCGATGTATACTAACTCTGCTTTCAAAGTTTTGTTCATAGAAACTACTTTTTTATTTCAGACAAAAATATTCGAGTAAAAGACTTGAATAAGCCATAAAATTTATGATTTTCATAACAATAAGAAAATAAAAAAATGTTATAAATTTGTATTTGATTATATTTAAATTCTAAAGAAATTAAGAAAAAAATGAATAGAAAATTGTTATCGCTGTAAATATAATTGCATTAATTTAAAAATGGTGTAAAATGGGTTTCTGAACTATAGTACATCCAAAAGTTATGCTATAGTTGTGATAATATTATGTTACGCTTACGATGAACATAAGAGTTTTGATAATATTTGAAATCCCTTTAAAATGTGAACCCCTTTTCAGCAAACATTTACAATTGTAGAAATATATCACATATTAATTAATTTTAGTATTTATCTTTACAATATTTCATTTAATGAACTAAGTATCATGTTACGGTTTGTTTGTGCAAGTTTTTATTATATAAAACGTACCATCCAAAATGTTATAATTTACATTATATATGATTTTAAAAACCATGATAAATAAAAGTATATCTTTAAATTTGTAAAATTAAAATTTTGATTTAAAAATATGATAAATATAGAAAATTCTATGCGTTGAATGTAAATACATAATGTATTTATAAAACAAATGTATATAAAACATAAAAAATTAATATAATAGCCAGAAATTTTTAATGAGTGTTTTTAAAAAATTGTTTCGTGTATTAATATAAATATCAACAGACAGGAAAGAAAATAAGAAAATATTTTACAATAAAAAGAAAGATTTTAATAACTAAAAAGTTCATATAACAACTTAGTTTTCTAGTAAAATTAATATCAATCGTTGATATTTAAATCAAGAAAATTTAAATATCAACGAATAAAAAAAATTCATCATAAAACATGGTAATTAACAAACAATAATCAGAATTTGAGATTATAAAACTTTAATGCGTAAAACACATCTTTCATTTCTAACTTTTGTGAGAAAAACCAGACATCAAAGTTTTATTTGAATATTTTTATTTTCCCATATCAATATAGAATGTGATTCAAACAGGTTTTACTTAAGCAGTAAAAAAAAAAAAATATTTCACTATATTATGAATTAATAAATTGTTCAATGAGGTGCCACCATTTA
Source organism: Argiope trifasciata (assembly GCA_026543055.1). Classification (NCBI taxonomy): domain Eukaryota; kingdom Metazoa; phylum Arthropoda; class Arachnida; order Araneae; family Araneidae; genus Argiope; species Argiope trifasciata. The sequence continues at coordinate 256,964 of JAPMOQ010028072.1, read as the reverse complement.
ACATTTCAAGCCAATTCTGGACATTTCCAGATTTTAAAGATTGAGATTTCTTCATATGGAATTACATCAAAGACACCGTGCACTTATTCTTCTTCTTGTATATAGTCGACCACCCCACCACCACTGAAGTTGCTCTTCTTTTTTTTGGACACATACCATCTGTCAAAGCATTGTAGTTTTATATTTTCTCTCAATTCCCCTTTTAAGACACCACTTGATTTGGGGACAATAATAAGACACCGTGCACTTGGCGCATTATTAAGTAGATTGAATGAGGTGCAATATTGTATTATGAACATTTTTATCAACGTAGACGATGACATTCCTTGATGAATCTTAATATAATTGGATCATTTAATTCTGTCTAATTCATACAGCGATTTTGTTTTTTGTTTTTTTAATTTCTGGGCAAGTTAAACAAATTTACATTTACTCCTTTATTTTCCCTAAATTTACTTCTGCATTAGGAAAGTTGTTGGGGATGTCAGTATGGTATATCAGTTTTTCTTGTTTAAATAAAGAAAAAAATTCAGGTAAAAAAATATGTCGTTTAAATAAAGCCTCTGAAAAAGCCTTCCATCCTTAAGATAAATTAAATTTGTTAATATATTAAAAAAGAAACTTACATTATGGTCATTCTCTCTAAATTTATGAAAATGTTCCAAATTCCATTCAAATGCATTTTGAACAGATGACAGTACAGTCAAATCTCACTTAACGAACATCTCATTTAAGAGTGATTTGCAAAGAGAGCAAGCATAATTGTAAAATTCCATGAATCGTTTAACTACCGATATTTTTCATAAACGATGATGAGGACACTTCAAATCTCACAGTCATCTCTTACTTAAGGAGCGCCTTACTTAAGTGTAATTCGCAAAGCTAGCAAGCCTAATTGTAAAATTGTACGAATCGTTTGAAGACTGATATTCACATAATGAATGATAAGGGCACATCAAATCTCACGGTCAAATACATCTCACTTAACGATCAACTTACTTAAATGTGTTTTCCAGAGCTATCAAGCATAATTGTAAAATTAAAAGAATCGTTAACCAATACTTCTCATAATGGATGATGAGAATACATCGTAATATTACAAATGGGATCATTTCTTTTTCTCGAGGTTTATGATCAAGATTTGATTTTTATTTTAAAAAATTTCAAAATAGAAAGAGATTGGTTTTACTATTTTATTTAACATACTGAACCCTTAAATGCCAAGTTGATTGTTTCTGAACCAGATGATGAATTTTTTAAACAATTTATTTTGTGATATTCAATTAATAAATGTAGATTTCATTCGTTCAGTTACTGAGCATGGCAACGATGTGAATTTTATTCTGCTTCTACCACTTCATTGAATAATTTGTACATTTAAATATCAAATTAATAGTTTGTGAACAATCAGATTAATTTTTTTCGAGTAATCTATAACATAATGTAAATTAACGACTATTGTTTTGATGTTTCCGATTAGTAGGCTTTTTGATGGGCCCTTCAGCAAATCAATTATGGTAGAAAATTTCAAGAAAAAAATTTTTATTCATGGTAAAGCTATAATAATTTTTTCAGAAAATAAGAACCCATTCAAAATAATAAAAGAACAATTACTTAAGCCTTACTAAAAGGAAAGCGAGACACTTTGACAATGCATTGCTGTCATAGCTGGAAATAGTTCATCCCTAGAAGCACACTAATATTTACAATACTTTATGATATTGTTAATATTGATGCTCAATATTGTTAATATTGTTGAATATTGTTTAATATCAAATAATATCACACAATACTATTCAATAATGTGCAACAGGTTGTTCTTCCTGGGATTAGAAAGCGTATAGAACCATATGAATGAACGACTTAATAAATATGTCTATTTATTTCAATAAATTAATCTCAGTGGCAACCCATGTGGGGACAGGCCCACAGTGCACCTTTCTGCTTTCCTGACTGAGAGCCTGGGGTGCATGGCATATGTTCCAGTTAGGTGGTGAGCCTAACACTGAACCCCAATGTTTAGTTCCCAAGTATGTTTGGTAATCAATTTGTTGACCTACTGAAGGGATGAAAGGCTGAGTCTACCTTGCTCAGGCCGAAGATCGAATCTCGGACCTGTGCATTGGGCTACCAGACTTCATGTATTATAATATTGCAGAAAAAAATCAGAAAACTATATTTCACTTTAAACTAGCTGGTACCTGGCGCGTTGCTGCCCCCGAAAGAAGTAATATTAAGTGCAATGAATCAATAATTCGTCAATGTTTTATCAAAATAGGATGAACGGTATATAAAATACGGACAAACAAATACTCATTTTTATAAGATTTGTGTATTCTTTTAGAATTGTAAAACTTGGTGTTCTCTCAGAATGGTCATGAAATAAATTATTCATTGTATCTCGTTATTCGTTCAGAATTCTCAAATTTAATTTTAGAAAATGAGATTAAAATATTTTCTTTTATCATTCATTCAATATAGAAAATATATTTATACCATAAATTCATTAATATAATTGAAAAAAATAATTTTTAAGAATCAAGATGGTGCAAAATTATTTGTACTTCAATATGTCTGGTGGTTACTGCCAAAAACGCTAAAATGTAATTAAAATTTAAAATCCCCAGGATATGTCTCCCGAAACTTTCTCGCATAATATGCAAAAAAGGTGTTACCTCTGAGAATAACTTGCATGATATTTGAGTATTATAACTACAAAATATTAACCTTTAACTTGGATTTAACATTTCTACAGAATCTATTGTACATTCGGTTTGTTATTTGAAGATTAATCCTCGGTAAATAGATGCGGTTGAGATTCTGTTTTTTTTTAAATTTTAGATCGTAGTATTATCACTATAACCATGCCGTAGGTATAAACAATAAGCTGATCAAGTTTCATCGCAATCGGAGGAAAGACTTAGGAAGGTAAAATAGATATACAGACAAACATTCATTTTTATTTATATAAAGTTTTACGTTTTATATCTTGAGTGTTCATCAGGAATGTTGTCTACAGTGTATTGGTATTTGCAACAGACAAACATTTATTATTATTTTTATAGATACATCAGATTTTTACATACATTTTAATGTTGTTTTTTACTGAAATCTACTCAATCAAATTAGCTTTTTCAATATGTTAGAATTCTATTTGGGATTGTTTATCAAAGCGTAATAATACATCCAATATCATTCTTCATGCTATCAATTTCAATTAAAAGTGACAGTTGAATATAACAACCAATTAACACTTTTTAAATCTGAATAACAATAAAAACAATCCAGATTTTTTTTCCAATCAAAAACCTATTTGTGTTTCCTCGATCAGAAATCCTCTCTGCAATTCAAATAATCAGTCATTGTTTTCTCCTTGAGAAATATCGTGAAACAGCTACAGATAGAAATGTTCCTTCTGAAATGTCCATCAATATAAGTAGTAATGATTATTGTTCTCCTTAATTTCGTAATGTATTCCTTCAACTGAAAAATATGTGGATAGTAAAATCGAGATTAATTAATTTAATTGGAAGTTTAACTTCCTCTTAGAAAGTGAAGGTTATTTCTCTTCATTATTTTTAGAGAGATATAGCTATTTTCTACTTAAAAAATGCTTTATGAGAAAGAAATAATTTCTTCGGTAGAATTTTTTTTTCAAAGAAACAATATCTATATAATAATGACCTTTATTCGCTTTTAAAGTACTTATGTGATCCTTCAAAATTAGTAATATTTCAACCATCCCAAAGAGGAAAAAGTATTTTTTTTTCCAGGAATAAAGCTTTTAATTTTTTTTTTAATTTTCTGCGTTTTTAAACATTGTAATTAAAGCTTTATTAATTTTCATAAGTATAATTTTTCAGACTATATTACCAGCTTATGTGCTGTATTGTGAAATATGAAACCATAAAAGAACCCATGTAAAATTCGAATATTTATTGTAACAAACAGAATTCATTTCTTGATTAAACTTTTTCTTAAGTAAAATTTTTCTGACCATATTACCAGCTTATGTGCTGTATTATGAAATATGAAACTATAAAAGAACTGATATAAAACTCAATTATTTGTCGTAACAAACAGAATTCATTTCTCGATTAAAATTTTAAGAGAAATTTAATGTGGAATGAAATGAAGTTTATCACTAGACTGCCATTTTGACGGTTTGACTACCAAGATCGAGTCCGAGTTTCGTGCTTAAAAATATTGATCTAATTTATGTATTATTTTAGAGTTTATGATGACTTTTAAAGAAATATAAGAAAAATTACACATTCCCATTATTTTTCGCTCAGTCATTTTAACTTCTATATTAAGTATGACCTATACCCATTTAAACCAAGTTCTTTCAAAATAACTACTTAAGTAATTTCCAAGCTCATGATATTTTATGGATCATCTATGTAATGAGGGGCATCAATACATATTTACATATCTTTATAAATAGCTCACAGACATTTCTTGGAAAATTTTATTTTACTTATGAAATTATATTGATTGATACAAATTGTTTAGCAGCTGTTGTAATATGATCTATTTTATTCTGATTATGATTCCTTTTAAGAATTATAAGCTCAAACTAAATATCCTAAAATCCAAATACTTTTTTTTAAAAAAAATAATTATAATAAATGTTACTCTTGTTAAATTATATTCTTTTTAATGCTAAATTATATTCTATATATTAAATTATATTCTTTTCTTAGCTTATGCCTTATTACATAAGGCATAAGCTAAGCCAAAAATTACAATGAAAGCCATGATAATCAAAAACTATTAAATTTGACTGGTATAATAAAACTAGGTACATATTTAACGTAGGTAGTCCTCTTGTTAAACATATGAAAATACTGAAGGATCAGAGTCACGTAACAGCAATAGGCAGATATCGTGACCGGAAATGAACTCAGTTGAGCTCCAAGATCACGGATGTCACGGGGAAAACATTCCAGCAGGAGGTACGTCCTGTCATCAGTAGGACACCCACTTCATTATTAAAACAAGCAGGATAGTGAGAACTAACCTCTATAGCGACAGGCTCTCATTCTCTTCTATCTGACTACAGGAGTTAAGAAAACGTGAATTGCAAGATGATTTATATCATCAATTTCCCCCATTAATTTATAAGTAAATAATAATCACGAAAGTTTCAGGTTGCGTTCATCAAATAAAGATAATAAGGAAAGAATTGTGCAAAATGCTTAACAATTTCTCTGTCTAATGTCATGATACAGTTTTTGCGAAATGAAAAATATTTAAAATGTAAGAATCTAAAAAAAATCATCTTTTTATTTTATATTTTAGATTCAAAAATTTCATAATTAAATTTTTATCATAATATTCTTGCATTATATCAAGTTTATTCTGTCACTGTTCTTATTTATCCCAAAAGACAATGATTTTTCCGGAAATAGTGAAAATATAGGTTCTTGAAATTGACAATAAATATTCGATTCAAAATTATTCATACTTTACATTGCGAAAAGAATAGCTGGATTATATCTCCAAAGAAAAAAAAATGTCTAACATCTGAAAAACAAAATTTCATTTGTTTATTGTATTGCAATAAAGAAAAATTGTATATTCAATTAAAAAACTCATTTCTCAAAGTATATAAATAATTTATGCTTTCATTTTCTGTATAAAAATTAATCATGTTTCGTTCTTTTCATTCACCATTTTAGATATCTTGAAAATCAAATTCATATAGAATATATCCATAAAAAGTTTTATAACTAATTTTGTACTGTCAGATTTTAGATATTTATGAATTATTGCTATCATAACCGGCATACTGGCTTTAGGGTAGTACATCTTCCTTATGGTCTGGCTGTCCCGGCTTCGAATCAGGGTTTGGGTATGGATGTTCTTTCCTTGTGTTCTACCTATGAGATGTATGAAGGAGCTCTCCTGCAAACAGGGGTTGTGCAAATGAATGAGTATGTGTGCATCATCTTCATTTGAACTAGAAGTTGGACTTCTGCCTTCTGGTGCTCAGGAGTATTTACCCTCAGAAGCTATTGCATCCCCTTTCCGTGTTTACACGCACACGACATCGTTGGCTTCAACATTATTATGTCTTGAAGCAGGAGATAGCAAAACGTGCTATCTATAGCAAAAGGTTTACTTTTTCATGCATGGAAAATTATCAGATGTATTTTATCTGTCACCTATTATAAGAACTCGTTATAAATGATGTTCAAATAGAAGCTATTACCATAAGATATCAGGAAAATATTCAGAAGATTTTGGCATTTAATTGAATCAAGAAAATCTGATCTTTTTATGTATGAGTTTTTGCATATTGTTTGGAATTAAAAAAATAATTTTCCATTTTCAAATATAAAGTAACAGCAGATAAAACAGAATTTTTTAAAAACAATTATAAGCAAATAACTAGATTAGTAACGCCAGGCTGTTTATAAGATCCATTCTTATATATATAGAAAAAGAATGCCCTGTCAAAATGCTGTAAATACTTTATTCATTAAAATAAAAAATCGCCGTATAGATTTATACTTTATTCATCATTTCTTATCGGATGATTATGAAATGAAATTTTTTTTACTATACTATTTCGAAAACTTTTTTACGAAGCTTTCCAGCATACTAAAAACAGTTATTTTATTTTTACAGGCAAGGAATATGAAGGAAGTTAAATTGATCAGATGAAGTCATAGGTTCATCCACCATTTCAAAGTTGAGGAAATTTTGATGGTTGTAAAACTTTCATTTCTCACAACTCTTTTATTTTTAAAGAGCCGGTGATTAACTGGCTATATTACTCAAAGAAGAATTGTTTGGGATATCTGATTATCGACTGCAGAAATCATAAAGTTTAGTTCATATAGCTTGTTATGTATGCACCCCCCTTCTAAGTTCCATGATGATTATTTGAGGAAGATTCTTTTAATTTTCACCCATGTTCAGAAGACAAAAACGACACCTTAGCTGATACTGTTTCGGCAATTTTTTTCTCCATGTCAGAAGGGAGGAATATGTTCCTGAAGGAATCAACACTTTCTGACCAGTGACAGATTAACTAGTCTTTTCTTACCCAAACGTTGTTGACCGGTGACGAGTGAACTCGTACTTGCACTAGCATGATCTATTTCAATTTTTGACACCCAGGGCGATGTAGAATATTGCAAAACTTGGCGTATAGTGATTAGTCGTGTCCATTTTGTGACAAAAAAAATTACTTTTCTTGGTATTTCAATTTTAGTATAATTCCAAAAATCCAACCATGACGGAGCGTATCGACGAAGAACTTTTCAATGGATTATACGCGGATATTTTATCTGATTATCCAAGTGATTTTGAAATAAATTCTCTGGCAATAATCACTGGCGTCATAAATAATCATTGGTAGAAAAACAAATCCAACTAGAAGGTGCAGAGTATGCTCTTCAAAAGGAAAGTGCAGCGAAACGAGATATATCTGCAAAACCAGTTGTGTACCCTTTCACGCAGGTGATTGATATACAGTTTATCATACTAACAATAATATTAAAAGTTGTATAAAAATATGTTCAAAGTTTCATTTCATTTCATTAAATATAAATAAAATTAATTGGAGTTTATTTAGAGTGTTTTACTCCCATATTCAATTACAAAGTAATTGCCGGTGACATGATCTAGTTTCTGTGTAAAATTCCCGGTCAACAAAGTGTTAACATGCGCATGGTTCACTTACATGCTAGTTTAGAAACTCATTTTATTGGTTATTGCATTCAATCAGCAATATTACTGTTTCCCAACTAAAACATAACCACGAAACAAAAAACTTATGTAATTAAATTGATAAAAAATTTATAAGACATCTGAACTCACGCTTTCGTAGGATATCTTTTACCCCGACCACAGGGCACCCAAAAAATACGGATGAGAAGTTGTATGGAAATTGGTTCTTGATTCCCTGGGAGATTAATATAAATGTGATCCATTGCGGGTCTTGTTACCTCTATACCATTAATGGGATACATACCTTACCGGAGACGGCTGTGACAGGGCCACTGAATTTTTAGGATTTCAGCATTAGTTACTGTCAGATTATTGCTGCAATGATGTTGGTCATCCCCTTTACTCCGGACTGTAGGGAAAACTGGGGAAACTTCTTTGCTGAGGAGGGATGGAATTTTTAACCCTGATTAGATGAATATAATTCAATGTGTGATCGATCATGCAATAAATGCAAAAAAATAAATAATTTTATCATTAAAAATGTATGTAAATAATATTTAATGTATGCAATATTTTTTAGTGAAATCCGTTTAATAAAGTTTTCCAAAATTTTGTTAAAATATCAATTAAAAGTTAATCGAAGTCTTAAAATATTTCTTCCTTGACTTTTAATCATACTGCCGATTAAAATCCAGAAATTTAATGAAGAAATCAGTTGTATTTTGAAACTATTTGCTTTTCTAATTTGGAACAGCTGTTAAGCACACCTTTTAAATGTTTTTACTATAAAACGTTTATTTATTTTTCTGCTTCCAAAGGTACGCTGTGGAGCGTGCATTGTGATTGAAGAAGGTACTACGAATCAATACTAAAAGGATACTAATAATGATGTATAATGGGTGTTAACCAGCAACTGAGGAGTTGCAGAATCTTAGATACGCGACGTTTGTGAGAACGCACTTCCCTTTTAAAGTATTCTAATTTTATATAAGGCTTACAAAATTGTTTGGAAATTTGGTCCGCGAAATACCACCTTATCTATTGATCCTTTTATGAAGAGTGCTCCAAGGACTTTTAAATGAACAAAAAAGTTATTTTAGTGATGAGGATAACTGTGCAAAACATTTTTCCGATGAAAGTAAGCATTCGATAGATTCTGACATGTATATTCAAATATAATTAATTTTTCTTGTGATAATATATGTTCAAAAATTCTATTTTTTTTAATACTAATACTTACATTTTGTATTTAAAATGCTCTCAGAAAACAAATGAAACCGCAAAAAAAAGTCAATTTTGCCCGTCATTTATTTTTCATATAATTGAGGAATTTTCCATGATATTGCTTTCTATATACCTTTGTACACGGGGAAAAACAAATTTCGTTCAAAAATAAAAAAATTAATATGTTTTTTAAAGGTTATTATTTATTATAACATGTAGTTTGAGAAGAAAATATATGTTCATACACAATTACCTTTTTCAATAATAATATAATTTGAAAAAAATTCTAAAACATCTTTATATATCAAGGCAAATGGTTTGATATATAAAAATGTAATATCTGCAGATAGATGACAGAATATAACATCTGCAGATGGCTGGTTTTCATACTAATTGGCTGAAGTATAAAACTGATCTGGCTGATATTCATACTAATACTTTTATCAGAAAAATTAATTTGATTGCAAAAAAAAAGGCTCGTAGACTGCACTTACCCAGTTAAGGGCTAATAATGATATCAATATAGAATAACATTATACTAATTTTAAGAACGAAGGTAATTGATTAACTGCTTTAAGTATTATATTTTCTTAAACATGAAATAAAAAAAAAATCATCCTTTGATCTATTTTAAGCATTATTCGCTTATTTTATTTTTCTAGATTCTTTAAAGTTGTTGTTTATGGAATCCTTCACCGAAATGCCTATCTTTTTTATAATCAATTTATAAATTAATTTTTTATATTGTTTAAGTTCTAGACAATTTTAGTTTATATCTTTGTTATAAGAACCCACACTATTTACTCACAATTGCGCAAATGACAGCTATTTCTCTATTATAGAGTAAGCCTTGTTCTCTGAAAACGATTATCTTTCGATCATGTGTTTATTACCACATAATGTTATGAAATAGTTTGCGATAAAATGGTGAAACATATTTATTAATTGACTGGATGAGCCTGAACAAATATTTTGATAACTTTCATCGAAAGATATTGGTCTGAGAATCGGATGCTCCGTCAAAAAATTATATTTTTGAAATTCTATCTGTATGTAGCTTTATCTGTCTGTCTATAAAAATGTTAAATCAAAGATGCTTTGAGCTTGACGAATAAAATTTAATGGAATGGAATCTACACATAGTTGTCTATTCTTATAAAATTTTGGGCGAAATCCACTCAAAGAAAATCTATATACTTGACTGTCTCAGTGAGCTCGATTGTAACTCAATATGAAATCTAGATAGATGAAATTTGAAATGCAAGGTTAGCATTGAAAATGTATATACATTTCAGAATTGGAACTAAAATTTAATGGAATGGAATCTACTTAAATTTGTGGATTCTTATAAAATTTCGTGCGAAATCCATTCAGACAAAGTCTGAAAGCTCGACTGTCTGAGTGATCTTGAATGTAATTCGATACAAAAAAATCTAGTTCATGAAATTCGGTATGTAATGTTAGCTTCTAGAATGTATATACATTTCAGAACTAGAACTAAATCCATCAGATATTACTTCAGATTTCTGTACTTTTGCATACACTTTAAAGTGATAACTCAAAAAAGGAAAGAATTACATAAGTGAAATGCAGTACGTGTCTAGATGTGCAATTCTGGTTCCGGCTTCTTGATTTCAATTTCTCAAAGAAACAAAACTTTCAAAATGTGTATCAGTTGTCCGGTGTTTATATGTTATAGATAATGATTAATTGCTGAAGGCTTCGCAAAAAATCTGTCGCTATTATGGTCTTTTGTAGCTATAGTTTAATAATTTAACAAACCGGCTCCTGGCGCAGTGGTACCACGTCTTTCCCTTGATCTGGACAAATAAATTTGACTCTTGTTTGGAGCATAGTTGTTCTTTACCCTACATTCAATCTGTAAAGTGCGGGAAAGAGCACTCCTGTCAAAAAGAGTTTACAAAATACTGCCATCCTAATATGAGTTAAAAGTCAGATTTCTGCAGTCGGGTGCAAAAAGGTCTTTACTCTCAGAAGTTACTACAAAAAAATCGGCTTATAATCGCTGACTTAAATAACAGACTTGTCTAAGGCAAGCGCCTACGTAACAGCAATAACTAATTTAACAATACGATTCTCCAATTGGAACTCTGAAATTAAAAATCTGAATTTCGTTAGGGCACAAGACCTTACACAATGTCTAAGGGCTCCGCTATTCTCAAGAGAGCAGCATAGTCATATGGGGCCCTTGTGCCATTAAACATGAAATAACAACAATAAAATAACATCGTTAAGCGGCCGTGGTAGCCTGGTTGGTAGAGCATCAGTCTCGTAACGAAAGGTATCGAGTTCTGTCCTCGTATCTGTCAAAGACCGCTGTGTTGGCTCATGGCAGTTGGGGTTCAATAAATAGGTCCTGAATGCAAAGTCCTCAAAGTTCCAATAACAAATGATACCTCTGGGGGTACTGAATCTCACGGGTTAGTCGGTCTCTGATCTGGATCTAAATTCCGACTTGCAGATGGATGAATGAGTTCGACAGCCCCCTAAAAAGAGTTGTGTCGTTTGTGTTCGAGCAAAGTCGTACTTTCACCTTAACTGTTCTCGTTAACAACGAAAGGCGCACACCTCTGCATTAATTCGAAAGAGCTCCTCTCATTCGGGCTTGATATGACCGAATGGCATTAGACCCACCACCACATCTTTAAGCAATTTTTGCCTTTTCTGTGATGAGAAAACTTCTTTCACTGCAAGGTCAGAGCAAGGTCGTCTCATCCATATATGCGGGAGAATTAAAACGCCTTTTTCTTATCATTTAAGTGATTAATGGCATCTTTGTAACGATAGTGATATGCATTTTTCATGTTTGTAATACAATAGTTATATCTTTCCTGTGCAGACACACAAAAAAAAGCGAGCCAGTTCTCAAGACTTTAGTAAGAGACAACAATGGATCATGTTTGGAAAGACAGTGATTGCGAGATTGAAGAGGAATTGTCTCTCCTCTTCTTTCAAGGCAAAGAGCTAACCTTCCTCTTGGATACATCCAGGTATACCAAAACATGAAATTAAATGCTGTGCATACAAATAAAGAACAATATTGTTCTTACATCTACAGTAATTTATAATCTTGATTAGTGAGAACCTATAAAGTATTAATGAAAATTTACTATCTTGATTAGGGAGAACCTATAAAATATTGATGAGAATTTCCTATCTTGATTAGGGATAACCTATTAAGTATTGATGGGGATTTATTATCCTGATTAGGAAGAAGTCAAATGATGCCGATAGTGATTGCCTCGCTTAATAACTAAGAGATTATAGAGCGTCGATAATGATTTATTATATTTATTGGGAAAAAGTCATTACAGCATCAATGGTGGTTTGCTATCTTGTTTAGAAAGATACTGTAAGGCATCGAGTTATGAGTGATTAACTATTTTGATTAGAAAAAGGCCTTTAGGGTATAAATAGAAGTTTACTGTCTTGTGAAATAATGCATCTTAAATCCCAATAATAATTAATTCTCTGCATTAGGAAAAGACCATTAGGGCCACAGTTAAGGTTTACTTATCTTGTTAAAGAAGGGACCATGAGCATCATTAATGATTTACTATCTTGATAAGGAAGTGTCCATTAGAGCATCAACAATAGTTTAACACCTTTTTAAAGATGAGACTATAGAACATTGAATAATGATATACTATCTTGACTTTTGAAAGATCATTAGACTTCAATAATGGTTTATTATTTTGTTAAGGAAGAGTCCATGTGTGCGTTAATGATTTACTATCTTGATGAGGAAAAGATCATTAGGTCATCAGTAGTTGTTTAATATCTGTCTTCGAACTGCCATCTGCAGCTGAAGTTTTTATTGTTTACATATATGTACATAATGCTGCTACTATGCAAAATATTACGTGAAAAGACACTGAAGCTCGCATTATAATTTGCAATATACTTCTTTCGATTTCTTACCGGCAAGGTCATAGGAAATAAAAGAAACAGAATTTCAAACTTTCCCATTTCATTATGAAGTTGACGTGAATTTTTGATAAAAATCAAGTCACGTGAGCATGATTTGTGTGATTAATAGCATTAAACACAGGAAGTCACTCGACATACGGGTTGAATGAAACAGATAAGAAACTGGTACGAATGAAATACGGGATGCTGTTTCGAACAATGAGAAAAAGGTTAAAAGAAATTGTCCATCGTAAGAGCAATATTATGAATATTATTTCAAGAAGTAAATAAATGGGTCTGCTTATTATGTTAATAGTGCTTTGTTTCAGACACATTAATTCCGGTGAAAAAAAAAATGCCTAATAAATACAACTCTTCATTTTCCTCTGAAAAAAAAATGCTTAAAACAACGATATGCAGAATGTACTTTTTAACATTTGGAAGTTTTCATCTTGTATATTCATATGTATCTATATAATTGAAAAACAAATAAGTTGGAATTTTTTAAAAAGAACTAAAATATGCTATCGCAAATTTCAAATTATTATGTGGGAACAAGTTATCGTAAGCAAGCAGTTACGGTTGAAATTGCCCTGGTGAGTTTTTGCAGTATTCTTCCTTTAGAATTGAAATTTCATCCATACAAGCTGCAGATAATGCAACGACTCATGGAAAAGATGCTATTTGTGATTAGAGTTCTGTCAACAAATTATAACAAACATAAACAATGACGAAGAATTTCTAAGTATGCTGTAGATGTCGAATGATCCATTGTCTTCTCACAGACCCTCTGGGGGTAATTGAGGATGTAATGCTTCCGGTACTGTGGTTGAATCTCACCAACACGGAGGGAACACTAATAGATGGGTGTCTTTCCCATCGATGATGGGGTGTAATCCTTTTGGGGAGGGTTGTACCGTAGCCCGTGATGGTTATTATGACTCAACCACAGTTCCCACCAGCGTTGCTGTTGTGGCAGTCCGGCCATTCAGTTTTACGTGGTTTATCCGTGTGCCTTAGTGGCAGGTCGGAGGTCAGTAGTATGCCTTTTCTTCTTGCAGGTTATTGGAATAAGCAGAACTTCCATTATTGGAAAGACACAAATCCTTATGAAATTCATGAGCGCCCTTTATACGCTTGTAAGTATAGAGGCAATATGGTGTGCTGTTTTATTACAGGGAATCGTTGAGAATTTTCTTTTTTTTAATGAGCAATGGATCATAGTAACTGTTAATGCGGGTCCGGAGATATTACAATGTTTTTCTCAATCTTAATTGAAATATTTTCCACATTTACGAAGCAGTAATGAGGATTTGTTTGCAAAAAAATTTAATTTATCATAAATATTTGACTATACAAGGAGTTTCCAAATTCGTCCGACCAATTCAGAGGGTTGATAGTAGGGATCAAGAACATAAATAATCGTCATAAAAGGTGGAATCTGAAACGTTTAGTTGGTGAAAATCGAAAATATATAGAGTCCCAGAACTGTTGGAAACTGTAGAAAAGCAATAAAGAAAATAACAAATGGTGTTTCAACTATGATTTTTTTTAAGTGAAAGTAGATTCTTATAAGCTTTATTTTCCTGTTGATAAAATGCCGATTTGATGATTTAGGGGGTAATATATAACTGAATACAAAAAAAGTAGTTTAGAATCCATATTTGCAAAAATATTAAAATTTGAAAAATAAATAAATAAATAAAAGCTTGAAAATGCAAGGAATTTTTAATTCTACTAGCTGGTGCCTCGCTCGTTGCTGTTGCAGAAGAAATAATCTTGGAAGCATCATTTGGAATTTGAAATGGTTATCTTGTTTAATTAAGAATGATAGGAAAAATGATATTAATTTTCTTATCAACAATGAATATATTCACTGAAATTGAAGGATATATGAAGTAGAAGCAAAAATAGTATTTATTATGTTTTTATTGTTCTATGCTACAAACAAATATTCATTTTATGCATCAGATTTTTGTATTCTTTTAAAATTGATAGGCTTAGTGTTCCTTCAGAATGGAAATGAAAGGAACCATTTATCTCGTTAGGAACTATCTTGTGATTCTTTTAATAATCGTTCAGAATTCTCAAGTTTAATACTAAAAAATTTCCTTAAAACATTTTCTTTCAAAATTGATTAAATATTGAAAAAATAATTATACCATAAAATCTTTTTTATAGTTGAAAAGATGATGTTTTTGAAAAGTAAGATGGTGAAAAATTATTTTTGCAATAATATTTTCTGAAAGTTACTGTTAAAAAGGGTAAAATTTAATTAGATTTTTAATTAAAATTCCAAACCTATAGGATTGGTTCGGCTAAAACTTTCTCGCATACTCTATAATAAAACCGCTTCCTCAGAGAACGACTTACATAGCATTTACGTACAATGGCTACGAAATATTAACCTCGAGCTTGAATTTAGCATCTTTACTGAATCTGTTGCGTCTCCTTGGAGAGTTATTTGGTGGTTAATCCGTGGTTAGTAGAAGCGGTAAATAGATCTGAAAATATTTTTTATACTTTCGATTATTTTATTAGGCCTATAACCATTTGGTAAGTGCAAGTAATAAGTAGTTGAAATTTTATCGGAATCGGACAAGAGGTACGGCAGTGCATAAGAGACATACAAACAAACATTCTTTTTTTATTTATATAGATAATTTGAGATAAGCGTTTAGTGTGAGAACTGGATAGTTTCAAAAATATCGAGAAAATAAAATGGGAACCAGGTAATATCACTGCAAAATCAGTACTAAGGGTCGCAGAAAACTTTGTCAAATTCGAAAAATACTATACTTCTGATTTTCAAATACTAAACATTTTTAGGACCTTTTGTTGTATGCTGATTCTTTATTCTGTTGATTCCTAATATCACCCCTCTGAAATTGTCGATCAAAAGCTGCAACACCTTGTGTATGATTGTTAGAATTGTATTGATATGAAAATGTTTATTTTCACAATTTTTCAACAGTATATTTATTAGCTCACACGAAATTAATTACTATTTTTTACACCATTTGTAGCTTTTTCAAACATTAAGCGTATGTTAATTTCTAGTGATTTAGAAATTAGTCTTAATCCCACAACTCGATTGTAATTAAGACCCTATTTGCATATTTATAAATTCAACTACATGAATTTTTATTATTAAAAATCTGACTAAACCATATTATGATTTACTCTAACGGTGTAGCTTGCATAGTTTCAATCAGGTTGGAAAGGAAATTTAATAAAATATTTTAGAAAATGTACTCAAAATGGGACTTTACTAGCAGAAGAACCATAAACTCATTGTGATACGTACTTCTTTTTTTCTTTCTGAATTAAATTTCTGAATATTCCTGTCCATAAATGATTAAATATGCAGGAAACAATTATCTGCAAAAAGTAAATTTTTGAAAAATCATTAGATTGATGAATACAAAGTACAAACAGCATTAACAGTTGAAATAACATTTGACATTGGGTATTCAGATCGTAAATCTTATCTTTCATGCATTTATCATTATATCCTCCTGATCAAAACAGCTGATAGAAAAATTTCCATTTTCTTCTCAATTAGTCCATAAAAGGAGTTATTGGGCTCGTTTTCCTCTAAGATTAGGGACGAATTATCTCCGATAAATTGAATGTTTGTTTTGATTTCAAGGTCATGGATGCGTCTCAAAAGGCATCAACAATACTGTGACTTAAACAAATTTTACAGGAACTTTCAAAAGATCTTTTATAAACAAGCAAAATATAGGTTAGACGCATAAATTTAATTAATTTTTTGTAATAGGAAATGCATCATCCGGGTATCTTAGATATGAACATGAGAAGCATATGGCATGTTGGTTGACTCCCACTATTTGAATGGGTACAGAAGTAGTGTAGTAGTATGGGGCTGACGGACGACGAGATATACTGATCCTCTATTAGTAATGAGACTTGATTCCCACAGGAAATGTTGAATTCCGCACTGTAATAGACATTGGAAAAATTTAGTTCCCGCAAATGTTGTCAAAGTGGATGGATCATTAACATTTTATCCGTGTTCGTTAGGGCAGATCGGAGTTGTCAACATATGATAATGAGATTATAATAGAAAATACTTCAGTTTGGGTTATTTCAAATATGAAATTCAGGATGGATGTTGGTTTTCACTCCTATGATGTCCTACAGGTGTCTTCTATGATATGCTACAACTTGCACAATCTTTAATATATTTTACTAATAGGCATGTCTATCACCAACTGGATAGACATAAAAAAACGTCTCCTAATAGGACATGCGCGTTTCATTCACAGACATCTAATTTTAGGCGAAAATGTGTCTATGTGCAACAACTGCCAAGTTCAATATATTCTTCATCACTTTTTAAATGACTGCTGTGTTTTTAATTCATATCGTTCTCGTTTTTTACATCGTTTTAACATTACAAGAGTTGGTAGATAAAAAATACCATTATTAATTATTTTTAAATATTTAAAAAATAATTTTACATTTTTAAGAGCTATTGACTTCTTTAGTTTTATTCTGTTTGTGTTAAACATTGCTAATTGAGTTCTTGTTTTTTACATCATTGGATAAAATTTTCATGGCTTATAGATTAAATTTCAAGTGCTAAAACGATTTTTTATATCAAGTTCGTACAGCTCTATCTCTTCACATCTGTGCTATTTTTTAATAAATGAGTTGTTTTTTTAAATATCTCTTTTACTTTTACCGTTGATTGGCGCAATTTTAAGCGAGTATGAGGGACAAACTAAAAAAAAAAATAATGTCGGGGATAAATAATAGGGAAAAAATTAAATGCTGCTAGAAAACAGAACTGAGAACGTTATTGTTGTTAGTTATGGGAGTTGTTACAGACAAGTCCGCTGACTGAGTCAGTGATTTTTAGCCAAGTTTGTGCAGTAACTTTTGGGAGTAAATGCCCCCTAAGCTCCCGAGGGCAGAAATCTGACTTCTAGCGCATACGAAGATTAAGCTCCCACAAACCCTTATTACTGGGGGGGGGGGCTCTTTTACACATCTCACAAATAGAACACAGGTAAAGAGTAATCATACCCGAACCAGAACATGAACCCGGGACCTCCAGATCCCGAGGTAGATGAGCTAACCCTAGATCAAGTCATCGGCCTGAAAACGTAAATGATGCTTTTCCAATTTAATTCGCAATTCACTTCTTGGTGTCTTTTACAAGAAGCCTGGTCATCTGGGCATTCCGGGTTCAAGTCCCGGTTCGGGCATGGTTGTTATTCTGTGTCCTATCTGTGCGTATAGTGAATGTGCCTTCCTGTAAAAAGAGAATGTACAAGCGAATATGAAGTAGCTAAGTAGTACTCTTGGCTGTAGTTGGCGCGACTGAACAAACAAGGGACTCTAATTTAAGCTTAAATAGCAGACAAATTTCTGTCTGCAGGCTTGTAAAGTGTCATAAGTACCAACACAAGAAAGGGCATTGAAATATTCAGACAATGACTATAAGAATTTTTATAGTCAAGAATAGATATACATCCAACAAAGAATAGCAAAGTCAGTTTATTGGGAACAAAACTGTGGATGAATTTTTAATACCAACTAAAAAATGCTAATTTTTTAGAGTAATTTTTATGCAGAAGCTATTTTACATTTTTCAGGACAGAAATTGACTTTTTAACTGTCTAAAAGTATCTCGAAATATAGCATTTGTCCCTAAGTATTAGAATTTTTTATTAACAACTTCACTTAGTTTTTTTCAAAAATTAGAACGTCTGGAACATTTCAAAGATATTTAAATATAATTTCAATATCATTTTGAGAAAAGTAGAATGTACTTTTTGGGAGACTTTTCACATATTTATTTTATGCAACAATATATTTTATAATACTATTTTATCTGAATATAAACTTATATTTTGGGGATGAAACGATAAAAATAGAATTTCATATTTTCGTCTATTTTTGCTTATTTTGAAGGCCACTGTTCCCTTAATATTAATTCAATTATAGTTGAATTTTAATAAATAATTAATACATTTTAATAATTTATATTTTATAACTTCGTATTTTAAAAATACAACAATGCTTTTGATATTAGATTGGTATTTGCCAACAGGAAGGTTATATAATTGTATGTATTTCCAATATTTATAATTAATGATTTTTTTATCTGCATAAACCTTAACCGTAATAGATCGTTTTGTTGTAGAATAGAATATTTGATTTTAAATGAATTACATAAACGTTAAAATTTGAACAAAGAAACGTGATTTTTGCTGCACGTTTCCGATTCAAAATAATTCAAGTCCTGTTTCAAAAGAAATTGATTAACAAAATCTCCTCCGGCAGGTAATTCTTTTTTTGGAAAAGTGCAGTTTAAATTACTTTGTATTACCATTTTATGGAGGTAAAAAACTTACTCATAAATTTTAAGATTAATAACGAACGATATTTAAAGATAAATTTAACCCTTAAATGGCGAAAAAGGAACATATATATCACTCATTAAGCGAGAAACATACTTAAAAATGTGTATTCAAATACAATACAAGTAACAATGAGCTCTTATCAGATACATATTTTGAATAAACAAGGATAAATGAATGATAATTCTTTGTTACGTGAGCTTTAAATGAGCATTTTCATAAATGGATTCGCTCCCGTGACTTCGTCTTTGACCTTCGTTTATTTCGATGGAAAACGTGAGGAGGGAGAATAAAATTTGTAGAGTAATTTTCAATCTTTGATTCACGTGTTTGAATGTATCATGTATATTGAAGAAAGAAAATATCAGGAAATAAGGGCATGTAAGGAAATGGAATTACATATTACTAGTTTAAACAAAACATTGTTCGTTATCTCCATAATATTGATTGATATTGTGGAGATCAGAGTACCATTAATCATGAATCGTTTAAATATAATTAACCTGAATACCATTAATCGTGAATCGTTTAAATATAATTAACTTGGATACCATTAATCGTGAATCCTTTAAATATGATAATTTTGAATAACCATTAAACTTGAATCAGTTTAAATATGATAATTCTGAAGACCATTAATCGTGAATCATTTAAATATAATTAACTTTAATGCCATTAATAGTGAATCGTTTAAATATGATAATTCTGAGTTCAATTAATCGTGAATCACTTAAATATAAATAATCTGAGTACTATTTAAATCGTGAAGGTATGATATTATATGATTTAAGAAGTGTATATGTGAATTTTTTTCTGTTCTTAGTATGGATTTGAGACTTTCTATCATATTTGGGAAAAAAATAGTTACATTTACATTTCATTTTGAAAGAACATTAAGGTTATTTTTGAGTTGAAACATAAATCCTTTATGGAGAATTACGCTTTAAATTTTAAAATCAAACAAAAAAATTGTAGTTAAGCTACTTCGTTCCATAGGAGTACACAGGTTAAATCGTAAAGTTTGGCCATCGTTTTGATTCTTGGGATGTCTCATCATCTGAAATACTTAGTTAATATCTTTGTGTGTGTGTGTGTATGTGTGTGTGTGTGTGTGTGTGTGTGTGTGTGTGTGTGTGTGTGTAAAAGAAGGTGGTTAGAAAAATTCAAAACAGAGAGCGAAAAATTCTATGGAGCTCTAAATAAAGATGACAAAAGGTACTGTTAAAAAAAATAACAAGTAACAATACTTTAGAAACCCCAAGTCGGAACCGGTCAATAACAAGAATTTTGACTTCCTCTAACAATACTCATTGAAATAAACTTTTTTTTCCACAATTAAGTGTGGAGGATACGAAAAAAAGACACATATTTTCTCTTTGCGCCATAGCATCCCATCGTTTAATACGACTGGCATTCTATCTGATTAAATATGTAATTTCATCCTACGATTATATGTATGCTTTCTGTACAAAAATTTAAAAATGTATAGAATACATAGTTCAAGATATAGCCAACCAAAAACATATAAATTATTTTTCAAACCAATAATTTTTACTAGAAAGAATTTAATTATATCACTTGAAAAAAATTCCTTTTCACAAAGATAATAATAGCTAAAAACTATGGATTAGCTTGATTTCAGTTATCAATTATTAAAAAAGAAAATTTAAAGCAAATTCTAAACCTACTTCTTAGATTTACAGTAGATTTTAACAATTTTAGAAGTGATTGAATTTAGATGCACCATGTAGATGCAAAATTGCTAAGTGTTAAAATGTAGTGGCAGAATTTCTAAGGGTTAAAATATAGAGACAAAATTGCTAAGTGTTTAAACAATGGATGGGTGTTGGAAGCGGGCCTCTTTCTCGAGATTCCCATGCCACAGCAGTGTCTGTCCGTCTTTGCGTTGCACCTGTTGTAATTCCGTGAAATCAGATATAGAGTCGGGAATTTCAATAATGAAACCATGAGTTTTCATTGATGACTAACAATTCCTTTGAGTTTTCTAATATCGGTTTGTACAAATAATTTTATTTCCCATTAATTATAAGTTTCTTTAAATCCTTTTCTTTATTTGCAACTTTAGATAGATATCTTAATGTTATTAATTAAATAATCCGCATTCATTTTATTTAAAGCAAAGATGTATACATTATTTCGAAGTAAAAGGAAAATGCAAAAAATGAAGGAAAGGTACAAGAATTTATTATACAATTTAATAGGACTTCTTTTTAAAAAATTGCAATTTTTAGAAAAAAACATTGTGATGCAGCAAATTGAAACTGCACTTTAAAGCTTTATTCCTCTCTTTCTAAGTGTTTGTCTTTTTTAAATGTGGTTTGAGAATTTCGAGAAATATTGAGAATTCCCGGAAAGGAGGATTTTCTCAAAGTGGAGGCCTACTCCTGTTTTAACAGGATATTAGGTATAAGGCAGGAGTCGGCAACCTACTGTTTGAGAGCAGCATGGGGCTTTTCAAATTTAAAGTTGCGGCTCTCCAGTTTTACATGAAAAATTGATAATTTATCATCAAAACCTTTAAAATATAAGAACATATATTTTTATGTACTTAATCTCTCAACAGCTTTTATAAACATATTCGTTAATTACAAATAATTTATTCTTTTACTTTTTTTGTTGACAACATTACTTCATGTAAAAAATTTGAAACAATATCGTGAAGAAGCCGATGTAATTATTGACACGAATCACTTCAACATAACTTTAAAAAACATGAAGGGTCGATTTGCCGACAAATTCAAGCAATTCGAAGCAAACAAAAGTACTCTCTCTCTCATGGTAACCTCTCAACACCAATACAAATGATGTGAACAATGAGAAAATGCAATTGCTAGATTTTAATACCAAAGACTTGAGATCTGTGAACTTGTCACTCCACAAAAGAAATTGTAAGCCCAGAAATGCACGCATATCACGCAGTACAAGTGGACAGTTTTAAAAGAAATTACAAGAATTGATGCCCTCCTATTAAAATGCATGGAATAGCTTTCCGAAATGTTACAATGAAGTGAAAAAGTTGGCATATGTAGTGCTGACAATCTTCGGGAGAAAGCATTCTCTTGCACGAATATAAAAAAAGTAAATTTAAAAGTTAACTATAAATAAAAATCGTGCTTGAAACTTAAAACAACAAGCTACAATCCAGATTTAATCAAATTTCAAACGTATACAAAGCCACTGTTCCCATTAATGTAACTATCCGTATTTTTTTTTTTATATAAATAAAGATTATTCCATATTTAAAGATGTGTTTCTTTTAAATCAATATATATATATATATATATATATATATATATATATATATATATAT
>JAPMOQ010028072.1:202875-232137 GCA_026543055.1 Argiope trifasciata | reverse complement strand
GACAGCCGACTAATAAATGTAAATTCAAGCTGAGCAGGCATGGTAGACCATGACTCGTTACCAGTTTAAAAGACATTGCTTATAAACTCAGGATTCATGCGAAAATAGGAGCTGTTTGACGATTGGCCCAAAGTAGTGCAGGATGTTATGAAGGAATTTTTCTTTGATATTCTGTTTGGTTCTTCCATTAATTAAGAGAAAAATGTCAGAAAAACTTCATTTGTGTGTCAACGATCCTGGACGAGTAATTGGACGACTGGAAGTAAAGTGTCACCACTTTAGCTGCTGCAATGAGTGTATCAAACAGTGCCATCTCCAATTAAAGTAGGCCACTGAAAGTGGAAATGCTTTTGTAAAGTATACCGATGGTTGTGGTAGGAATACCACACATTTAAAGAATCACTATGTAGCTCTCGTGGCAAAAAGGAACAGAAATTGAAATCTTGGCCAGATAGCTCAAACCTTACAATCATTACCAGAACTCACGTTTCTGCAAGAGCCGTCTTACGGTGATTAAATCAAGTTGATTTGTATGCATAGAAGCCTGCTCGTTGCATTCCACTTCAATCACACCATCATCGTGAGACATTAAGCTGGTGTAAGGAACATGTTGATTGTAATATCCCAAATTGGTCGTGAAGCTCTCAGACGAATCTCGTTTCAGTGATTCTGGCCATTGATTACTGTGGAGAGAGCATGGATCCCGTTATGAATAACAATTTGTTAGTGAACATGATCAATACATCCTAGGCGTGTGATGGTGTAGGCAGACATCATGCACAATGGCAGAACACCGCTTCACATCTTTGAGCAAGGAACCGTTACATGGCACCGATATTGCAAAGTAATTATTTTTGATCATATTCCTCTTTTTAGGGGTGCTGTAGGTCCAGATGTTATGTTTATGGATGATAAGGCTCTGCTTCATAGAAGCGTTGAGGTATCTGACACACTACATATTGTTCGGAAGTAATGGCCTGCTTACTCTCCCGATCTAAATCCTATTGAACATGCCTGGGATTCTCTTGTCAAGCGTGTTTCACAAAGAACCATCCCTCCCCAAACAGTGGAACAGCTCAAAATCGCCTTGAGAAAGGAATGAGCAATATGCCCCAAGAACTCGATTGTTTAATGGAGAGCATGTGGAATGGATGCAAAACGTGTATAATTGTTCGGAGTCACCACACATCTTACTAAGTTACTCATGTCTGCATCATTCTGACTTGAAAATCAACTTTTAGGTGATTGTTTGGAAATAATCCAAGGATCATCTTTTCTTTTTTTTTTAAAGTTTTTACTTTTTTTGATGTGCCGATATTTGTACCATTTTGAACTATAATAAATACACATCCTCCCTACTAAATATCTACTTGATTTCATTTCTTTAATCATTGTCTATTCTAAATTATTCTGAAAAACGTAACTGTTCCTTAGCAGTTGTCAAGCGGTTTAAATCAGTCCCACTCTGCGCATGTGCTGGTAGTCTTATAACTGGCCGAGTTGTAAACCCATCATAAACAATATATTTGTGTAGTTTAAAATTAGGCTAAAAACATTTTAAAAAATTGTCAGGATTCAGGAAAATATGCATGAATATTAAATATGGAATTATTAAAATTTTATGTGAGTGCATAAATAGTTTTTGTGTTATAATCATTTTGGAGTTAATAGAAAAGCGTTTAAATTTGCTTTATTTTAAATTAATTTAAATTCGTATTAAAATTTCGGAAAAGCTATTTCAAAGTGAGCCTCCTCCCTCTTCCAATTATATATGTGCGAATTTGGTAGCTCTAATGGTCTGTTCTGTAAAATAATGATTAACACAAAAATTTTCGTTTTTTATTTGAAATTTATTTAAAAGAACACCTCTAAAAATCCGTATTCTGATCTCTTTCAATTCTACGATTCGAAATTTCTTTAAAACTACAAATTCTTTAAACAAAATTTCTGAAGAATAGAGAAAAATGAACTGTTTTAAAATGAATTCTCAGAAGAAAATAAATGAAAATTGGCATTTTTTATATAACCAGCGGGTGACCGAGCACCGCTCGGAGAAAACAGGTATCGAAGCTAACTCGAAGATTTAAATTTTCAATTGTCATTTATCAAAACAATACATGCCATAAGAAAATTTGTGAAACCATTGGTGAAAAGATAACCGGTTAAAGGGCACCATTATAAACTATTCTAAACAAAGTTAGAGTTTGGAAAGGGAACTATTCTATACAAAGGTAAAGTAAAGGTAAAGATTGAAGTGTGTTGAAGTTCAATATTTTTGACAAATTTATTTAGAAAAACCAAACATATATACATACATAAGAAACATATTATAAACCTATAACAGCATAAACATAAAAATTTATTAGTTCGCCATATTGGCTATAGATGGCAGCACGTTACCGCTTGAAAATTTAAGTAGCCATTATAGCGAACTAATAAAGTTTGAAAATATCATATCTGTAACTCCGAACTGCTCGACCGTAGCGCTTCAAAACTGGCGCCAATCGATTCCTCGTGGCCAAATCCCCAGACCCCCAAGTTTACCGGAGTTTATTAATTCTGAGGCGATTTTCGACTTGACACTCATTCCTCGTATTATAGTATTAGATTTATTATTGAAAAGTAAATAGAAAAAATGGTTCAACTAAATAAATTAAAATGATAATGGGCATTTTGTGAAGAGTTTTCTTAGAGAGAGAAATAAACTATCCCAAAAGATTTTTATGTTTGAAATCTATTTCATAATATCTAAAAAAAATTGTCTTTCCTCCTGAATTTGAAATCTGATTTAACTGAGTGATCTTATTTGAAGAGTTGCTCGAACACTTCAATCTTTAAAAAAAAATGTTTTGATGCTTCAATGTCATTTTTTTCAACGAATCTGCCTTTTGAGATTTCAGAAATTGCATAATTTATATCAAAATTTACTTTTAATGTCAGATTTCTTTTACCAATAATCACAAATCTAAACAAATTGTAATGTATTTCCGAAATCATTGAAAAGATTGATATATATATATATATATACAAATTATTGAGATTTATGTAATATATTTTTACAAATTTAATATTGTAAAAAAAGATGAGAACAATAGAAATGCAAGGGAAAAAACCCAAATTTCCCATGTTGAGGAAATTTATTCTATATATTTAATTATAATAAGTCTGAAAATACGCACTTTAATTAATGTAAAATTGCAGAAACAAATAGAATATTCCATAGAAAGAGCTATAACTTTTTAGGAACAATTCATTCCAGTTAATGAAACTCGAAAACTGGATTCAATTTAATCAAATTCGGAGCCAGATTTGTATCATATGAATGAGTGAATAAATATATTTAATTCACAATTTTATCAACCATATAATGTCTCAAAATTATGTTTAGCTGAAATAAATTCTTAGTGGTGAATTTAATAATACATTTTAAAGCGTAGCAAATCATGAAGGTGATCAAAAAATCTATCAATAATTTTAAAAGTAGTTATTTATGATTATTCACTTTAGCCTATAAATAAATCACATTTACAGTCATGAAATTTGGCATAATATAGGTAGAAGTATCAATGTATATATCCAAGAATCATTTTATATAATTGAAATTCTAAGAGCAATGTTTACAACAACTACATTCATTATTGCAAAAACTACATTCTACTACACGAATGGCTCTAAAATCAAGTCTCATGTTGGTTGTATTATTGTTTGTGATTATTGGTACTGTTATCTGTTACAAATTACATGAATTTGCTTCAATTTTCGCCTCTTAGGTTACGACTGTACATCGTTCTAAGCAATATATTGCGAGGAATAATTTTAACCAATAGAAACAGTCTCCCCCAAAATTTCTGTAATAAACTTGTCATGTCAAAAAAGCTTTGATGTGAATTTCGCATTTTATCGAATCTTTTGTGCCATCCTTGGCGAATGTTTTTGTAATTAAACCCTGAAAATTACCAAAACACTCAAAAACTTTGGTTCTCTATAGTTACACTATGATAATAAACAGTAATCGGTAGATTTGAGCTTCATACACATTTTTTAAAAGAAAGATTCAACACAAGGGTACAATTGTCGTCACAAAATCCCATATCTAATTTGATATACTTCAGTCATTATGTTTTTGGGTTAGGGTGTTTACATGCTTCTAAAAGTTGAAACCGACAGTCAACACATTATTCTTTTTGACTCAAACTTTCACAAGTATTTAAATTACAGATGTTAACTCTGTGTACCGAAACATGTCTATATAGCTCTGTTAATTTTGTAATTATCAAGTTAATTTATATACAGACAAACTTTTTCTGAACAGATTTTACTCTAAATTCTACAGAAATTTTTACATTTTGTGTTAAAACAGGGCATCAAATTTCAAAGTGACTTGAATAAGTCAAAGTATTTTTTGAGTCATCTTTTTCACTGACAGATAAGACATTATTTTCCAGATATGTGCTTTTTGAATTCAGGGATGTTTGAAGCATGGAATATGGTCAAAATCTTGAATTTGAATGTTTTCTCGATTACTATACTTTTTTTATACTATGTGTACAAGAAAGTAAACAGGCGATAGTTTAATACGATTCTTAAAAGTTCCCTTTAAAAAAAATTAGAATATTGTTTGTTTAATCGGTAAAGATTGTTGTTTCAGGAATAATTTTAACTAATTAAAATAGAGTTTTTAGAAAATAATGGAGAAGATTGTCAATTTTGAAATCGATTTATCATCAACTTACAAGCATTCTCTAAAATCTTAAGAATTGTTTTAATTAATTTAAGTCTATAACCAGTTTAAACCGGTTTGAAACAATCACGAGCCTATCATTTTACTCGCGAATCGATATTTAGAAAAATGATGGGTTTCTTTACTTCTCAAATTCTTTCGAGCTCCAATAAATAGAAAAGTCTTGTGATTGCTAAGTGATAGCCTCATGATTAAACTGATTAATGACTTAACTTAATTAAGACAAATAAAGATTTAAAACTTTTCTTATTTCTTAATGTTCTGATATGATAACTTGAAATTTGAGATAGAAATTTTTACTTTTTATTGTTGTTATTATTATTGAATTTTGGTCTTTCTCCCTAAATCGTCAGTTCGATGCTATCTTAATGCGATTATGTATTAGCCATCTTCGACAAACTCATAAAGTATATAAGTTTATGACATAACCACCAAATTGTAGACGCTGAGTTGAATGGTTTATAATCTAATATATTTGAATTAAGTGTACTGGACTCATCACGTCTGAATCCTTTAGACTGAGTTTTTTTTTTGTTTTTGTTTTTCCATCCCATTTTTACTTTCTCGTTTACGTAGCACAGAGAAAGTACACCTATCCCCCGATTTACACGGCACTCGGTTTACACGATTTCACTTTTACACGGTTTTTAAATTTGCACCGACCCGGAACGAGAAGATCCGGGATAGTTGGCGAACGTGGTGAGCCCGCGCCAAAATCTTACCAATACAATTACAAATAAGGCTTTGAAGATTTATGAACAAATTAAGAATCAGTTACCATCTACTTCTTCAGCTGAAAAGAACGTCTCTTTTTCTGCAAGCCATGGTTGGTTTGAAAAATTTAAACGAAGACATTCTTTACATAATCTAAGATTGAAGGGTGAACAAGCATCTGCTAATTCAGATGCAGCGCAACAATATCCTGCAAAATTTGCTGAAATTACATAAATATACCTTATATTTTTGTTATTTTATAAATAGACAGTTATTTTTATGTTTTTAAGATATATTTAGTTTTATTTTACGCTGAAATAAATGATTGAATTATGCACATTTTAGTTTGTTTTCGATTTACACGGTTTTACGTATAAGAATCAACGATTTCGATTTACACGGTTTTCTAAGGAACCTATCTTCAGTGTAAATCGAGGAATAGGTGTATTCTAATCATCAACAAATTCGAATTCGGAATTTCGAACAAATTTTCACGTTTTATACTTCTCTGAGTTGAAAAAGGGCACTTTTTGAAAACGTTCTTTAGTGTGACTGTGAGAAAGATCACTCAAAAACAATTTGAACTAGACGGTTGAAATTTGGTAAGCGGTTATTGTCCTAAATTCGCTGATTTCTTTCTAAATTTCAGTACAATCCGTCCAGAGGATGTTTATTTACCATGCTGTTCGAATAGAAGTTAGCGTGCAAATACAATACGAAACGCTAGAAGGATAAAATTCGGTACACAGATTTCACCTCTCTAGTGTAGACATTCGTCAAGTATTGAGCCAAATTAAACACTGATTGTCTGTCAGTTTGCACTTTTAGAGGCCTTTAAAAGCGATAATTCAATAAACGCAGTGGCTTAAATATATCAAATCATGTATGGGATTTTATGAGAACAAGTGCAGTATGTGTCAAATTTTTGATCAGTCAGTTGAGGAAAATGCATGTAAAACACAAATTTGATTTTTGGGTTCTATAAACAGCATTTCAAGGATAAATTGATAATCTCGCTGAATATAATAGGATAAACTCCATAAAAGTTCAATCAAAATCTTAATATTTTTTTATTATTGTATGCGTGTACCATGCTAGCCGTTCTCTGATACATCAGCCTTATTAGAGAGTATGCGAGAAACTTTTGGAATAACCACTCAAGTTGGTTGATTATTAGGCGTAGATTACTTGCCTTCCTTTATTTAAAGATACAGGCTTTATCAATGAAAATTGAAATACTTATTATCATGTGAGGACATAATTTTATTTTGTTTTCAGGTTTTTGAAGATTCAAAATGAGCAGGCAACTAATTGGGGAACTAAAGATGTAATTTGATTTCTAAATTATTCCTTTCCTTAATTCTTACGAATTAACTTACTTAATTTAAGTAATTAACCAGTTTAAACCGGTTTTAAACAATTAGGAGACTACCAGATTACGCATGCGTTGATATTTAGAAAAAAAATGGGTGTTTTTTTTTAAATCTCAAAATCGTTAGAGCTCCAAAATTTTATTTATCAGCTAGAAAAATTGATAATTAAAATTTAAAAAAATAATCGTTACATATATAGAGAGAAGGGAGGAGGGATAGAGACCAATAAAGAAGTCTCATGATTATTTCATACCGATTTAAACTGGTTAATGACTTAAATGAATTAAAACAAATAAGGATTTAAAAAATAAATTAATATATGATGACAACTTGAAATTTGCGATCGTAGATTTCATTTTTTCTTCTTATCATTACTCTTAATTTATAATTGTTCCTTTCTAATATATGATAACGAAGTTATTTTACATTTGCGTAGTTTTCAGACATAGTGTCAAAATTTTCGTCTATTTTCGACGTAGTTTATCGACAAAATGGACCTTCAGCGAGGATAATACTCCCTTATTTACTTACGTACTAAGAGGATTGTTTTCGATAAGAATGTTTATTTCTTTATCTTTCTGAAGTCTTTTTTTAAAAGATGCATTCGTTTTTAGATAACTGTTTTGATTTCTACCAGAGGTTGGTGAACACTTGATATCACTGCCATGACAAAAAATAAAAAATTAAAAATGCAATATTAATGTTATTATTTTTATTTTGTTTTAATAAATTATTTTATTTCATTTTAGATTTTTGATTTTGTAGACAATTATCCCACCACTGGCACCATTACGAGTCCATAGACAGTGATTAGCAAAAATAACAAAATATTCTAATCAGATTTTGAGCTAAAATATAATGTAACGTTCCGCTTTCCCATTCTTAATAAATGGCGTTGTCATCACCTGTCGAAACCTTCCACTTGTTAATCTTCCACAACCACCAACTTCCTCCACCTTGTTAAATGCCCTTAGATTGCCAGATGGGGGATCTTCTTCACCTGAGTGGTCATTGCATCTGGTCATTAGTGATACTCAACTGAAGAACCACAAGTAGGTTTTCATCATTTAAGAGAAATTTATTGTACCTTCAAGGGGAAAGAGTGTCAAACAATCTGGATGCTAAAATTTCCCCATTATGAAGGGTCTATAATTAAACACGTTCCAAAATGGCCAGTTATGATGACGCGTCATTAACGGATTTCCATTATCAACTTTTGAACACTGAAGGGGAGCCTTTTGCTGAGCAACATTGGGCGAAAGAGAGTTCAAATGCACCAATGTGAAATGAGAGGCGGAGATTGGACAGGAATAAAATGCGGGACTCTTTGAAAGAGAGGTGAGATAAACTTCTTGGGTTGTGGACTGCTGAATTACGGTCCACTAGTAGAAGTTCGGTGGATTCTTAGAGCTACCCCTGCAGTAACCGTGTTAACCAACAACCTGTTAGTTTCTGTTAGTTAGATAGTTAGTGCTATTTCACCGAATTGACGAAGAACTTGAATTGTATAAAAATGTAGATTTTTCCTTTTTGAATTTAAAATTGTCTCTAATCATTTGATTGAATTCCCCGATAATTTCTAAAATGTAAATAGATTCTGAAATTCCCTGAATTGAAAAAAAAAAAACATTGTTTTACTACAGATGGCAATAACGATGTTCTGATTAATGAATGCTCTAACCCACCTCTATACCAAATTTGAGAGTGATGCGTGAACTGGAAATGTGGCGTGGTGTTAAATGTTGATTAGAACATTTTAATTTTAGTTTGCAACAACAACAACAATATATTTATTGGGTTGCTAAATTGTTTGAAAAGTTAACAACGATAAAAATAACACGCATTGTTCAGTCAGATTCAACATGTGTTTAGTTTAGTTATATTAACGTCCCATTATCAAGCAACACGAGGACTATTTTGAACAGCCTCGTAATTGTTTTCAGGTGTCGTCTGCCAGATGACCAGGATGACACTTGAGCTAGTTACTCCACACCACACCAGCTGAAGAACGTTTGGCCTGACAGATTTAACCTGCAAGACACCGCCTTACATGAAGGTTCTTCGGTGGAATCGAGTCCCGAACCAGAAACCCTCCGGTTCCGAAGCCAAGACCTTACCAACAGGCCACCACGGCCCATCAGAATGTATTTATGAAATGTTCTAGAACATTCCGAATTTTTAACAATTTTATTCACATTGCACTAATCTAATCAGAATACATTTTATGACTTCATACCTATGGAATGTATGGATTAGCAGGTCAAAAAGTAAGATTAACCCCACATAATACAGAAGCTTGCTCAATAGGGGAAAGAAGGTATCTCAAACTGCTGAGGATGGACTTTCGGTCACTTTTATTTAGCTCGATCGAATGGATTTAACTTGTATCTTCTTGTTTCGTGGCCTTCACTACATATGCACTTTTTCGATCGATTTCAGCGGATTATTTTCAAAATACTTCAACTAATTCCTTGCGAGGCCGTATGAGACCGTATCTCTCTTTTAATATTCCAATTTTATATAAGTGTTAGAAGATGGCTCTAAAACTTGTTCCTTTGAAATATTATTCAACTTACTCACCTTTTATGAATCAGGGCTCCACAAACTTTCAAATGAAGCAGAAAAGAATTTTAGTGATGTGGATTAATTGGGCAGAAAATTTTTTTGATGAAATTCGTATTTTATTGTTTCTGATATACGTGTTCAATTCATTTTACTTGTGATAGTGTAGTTTGAAATATTGCTGAAATATATTAATATACAAAGAGAAATATCTACAGAATTTACAAATAGAGTTTTATACTTGTTCTTAACCTGTATGTTTAAAAGGCCCTCAAAAATCGAGCCACGAATGTTCAAGAATTTTTACGTAGAAATAAAGCCAATAAAAAAGAGATCAAATTTACTCATTTTTTTAATTTTGCATATAATTGCTAAATTTTCTATTATATTGTTTCATATATACCTTTGTATGCTGGAAAAAATAAATATGATTTAAAAATAATATCAGTTTTCAATAATATTATTTTTTGTAACGTGCAGTTTGAGAAGAGAGCGTATGTTCAAACGCAATTAGAGTTTTGATTGATAGTATATTTTGAAAAATTTGTAAAATATATTTGTATATCAAGAAAAATATCTAGAGAATATAATGATTGATTTTCATGCAAATGCTTTTGTTAGAAAATTTAATTCGCGCATAATGAAAATGCTATCTCATAGATTGCAATTCTCCAGTTAAATCCTAAATTTTCCCATTCCCAGTTAAGAGATGTATCCCAAAAGCTGAATTAATTTGCAGTAATCTCATTAGTATTTATTCTCAACAACAAAAAACTGGTTTATCGTACCTTCCAATAAAACATATCAAACCTGCGAGTTTATGAGTATGCCTATGATTTTTTATCATATTTTAAAGGTTCAACTTTTTAATGTAAACTTCATCGTTGGAAATGGATACACAATTATACAATTTATTTGCAATTTTTTAGTTGTATTTAAATATATTGCATAGTCTTACATGTAAATTCTTTGAAAAGAATGCAGTACGAAAAATATTTAAATGTTCTTGAAAAGAAGTTGAGGAGATGCACAAATAACGCATGCTGTAGAATTTGAGCTCTAAGATTTTCAATGTGACCATCAGATTCTATTTATTTATTTTGTTTGAGCATATCCATAATATGCTACTCAAATGTTCCGGCACATTATTTCACCAAACCATGTGTGTGTGTGTATGTGTCTTTCACAATATGCTAAAATGGGATAAATATATTTTTTGCTATAAAAAAACGGGGGGAAATCTATATCTATATCTATACTTATAATAAAGCTCAATGTGTGTGTCTGCGTGCGTGTGTGTGTGTGTTGGCGCTCTACAGGCCAGACCGTTGGACCTACAGCTACCAAATTTGGTACATGTATACCTTGGAGGTCCGGAATGTGCACCTCGGAGCCCTTTTTTCGAATTTTTAATTATAATTTGAATTAATTAAAATTTAAGCGAAATTTCGACGTTTTTCCGTCATAACTTCCGAAAATATGATCGCATAAACATGATTTTTACATAAATTTAAAGATAAAAAAATTAGCCTTCTAATGGTATCAGTGTTTTAATGTATAACTTAAGCTTCTATTTTTAACGAATTTTTAAAGAAATATTTTAACCATGTTTTTTTAGCACGTGACTGGATAAAATAAAAGAATGCCGGAAGTTCAAATAAAAAAAATTATCATCGCAAAATAAATCTACAGAAATGCAACTTTCAGCACGTGGCTGGATAAAATAAAAGAAGTATAAAATGTGATATTTTCTTTGAAAAATAAAAGCAAAGCAAAGGTTTCTACAATAGTTTGCAATATCTATATCATTAACTCAATAAATTTTCTTTATTTACAGTAAACCTGACTGAATTTAGACAGGTTATGCATTGAAATCCCGACTTAATGGCATATTTATGTAATCGTTTGCAATATCTGTATTATTAATTTAATACTTTTTTCCCTTTCTCGCTTTCTTTAAAAAAACATATTTAATATTTTGGCAACATCATCGAAATTTTTTTTTAATATTTTGGAAGCATAACCGATGGTTAAAACTGACTGATTTATAAAATTAAATATTATTTGGAAAAGGTGTACTTTTAGAACTTTCCGTCCATCATCTTAAAGAAAATACTAATTTCAGGTCAATCAATGCCCGGAATTACTTCAAGACTAATAAATATGTGATTTAATTGATAATTTTAGAACGCTTTACTCATGGCGAACCAGCTGGTCGCCAAAGGCGGCTAGTTGATAATAATTCTCACTCAAATTACATAGTTATCAAACAGCACAGTTCACACTCAAACTGCACATTTTGTTGCACAGTTACGCAACTTAAATCAAGCTAGAAATATATTTTTTTTTTCACCCAAACAAATTCATATGCAAAATACAACTAAATTCTAAACAACTAAGAAATGAATGATGAAGTTTTGTCTAAAGATTTCCTAGCAAAAGCATGGCAAAAAAATACATTTTCTATTTTTTAAATTATTCATTTAATTCATTTTATATGAACAAGTATGCCTATTTTTATCAATCAAAAAGATTATTTTAAAGGCTTATTTGCATTAAATAATAGTAACAATAAATCAATCCAAGTTAACAACTTTATATGCTTTATTATAAAGTGTTACTAATGATAGCTATTAGAATTATTGCTAATTAATTAATAGACATCTTTTGCCTAAATAAATAAATAAGTTTCGTCCCTGTCTTTCAAATGCAGAACTGTAACAACTAGACGTGCCCTCTAGCTGCACCAACCAAAACTCTGGCAGGCAACTTCCAACAGTCAACAATGTAACATATATATTTATTTACTGCCTGTGTGTGCGTGTTATAGTTTTGTGTAATTAATATTAAATTGTAACTAAGTGTTTGTGCCCGACTATTAGCTAAAATATAAAATTTTTAGAGCTAGTTGGCATTTTGTTTATTTGTTTGGTCAATTCTTAGTCACAGTACTCAGAAAAAGAAAAACCTCTTTGTGATTTATTATTATTTTATTTTGGCTCCTTTTTATACTAATTAAAGCAGTTTCCAAAATTTTTAGGAAATTTTCTACTTCCAAGATTACACGAGATGAAAAGCTACATAAAAATTATAAACTTTTTAAATTAAAAAGCAAGTTGTATTCTATGTAGATATTACCCCAGTGACAATAAATGACGAAAAATAAAAATCTTGCAAAGTTACATCAACTTAATTTGGAACTCAAGTAGACTTTCTTTCGCATATGGAATTTTGTTCAAAAGAATATCGTAGTTTCTCCTTTTTTTCATCAACAGACTTAAGCCGGAAACAAAATAAAATTCAAATCAACAAAAAAAAAAGGAGTCGATTCATCTTTCGATTATTTTATTACACAACTTTATATTTTTTACAATGAATAAACATAATACATATAAATAATACTAAGATATCAGTTGTAATCAATAATCAGTCATAAATATATTACAAACAGAAAACATTTGCAAGAATTCGATTAATAAAAATTTTTATGAAAGGAATAATTTTTAAAGGACTTTATAAATCATTTTTATTGATTATTAATATCATAAATTATAATATATATCTATATAAACATATTTTGCAATTGCTTAATTGTATTTTAAATGTAATGTATAAATCTTTAAAAAGTTATTTCTTGTGACATTTCAAATATATGATATTTTACATAATATACATGTTTAATAAAATTTTCTGTTAAGAAAAATTCTGATATATTTACAAAAAAATAGTATAAAGCAGAATCAGCAAAATTTTTTTTGGTTATTTCATGTTTTCTTCTTAAACTAAATATTACACATTTATGTCGCACTTTAAGATATCTTTTGTTTGTTCGCAATGGCAAGCATTAACAAAAATCCCTCGATTCTATTTCATGTAAAAAAAAGGTAAAACAAAATATGTGTAAGCAAAGCCTCTTGCTTTTTAAAACAAAGCATCTACAGATTAATAAATTCAATATTCTCCATGCATGCTATATAAAATTAATCAAAGGAGAAACAAGCAATTTTTATAATTTATTTGATAGAGATGATAGTATCTATTTTTCTAATTTCCCGCCAAACAAAAGATTGGAAGATCAGACCCCCAGTAGATTTGACGTAAATCAAACTGATGGCTAAATCCTCAGCACGATTTGTCTCAAACTTAAGATCATCTGGCCTCTTAAATTAAAATACCATCACAAAATTGTCATTGTGCATCGTATCTTCTTATAGAAGCGACTTATAAAGTTTTTCATATTTGTTGATTTTCAAACCTAGACACTTTGTATTATAACTTTATATTTCATCTCATTTAAAACATTAATACAAAGCACATGATAGTTCCCATTAATGCATGACATATTACATATGCCATGCACTAATGGATAGTGAGATATCATTATTTTATAAAATATCATGTATCTTTACAAAGAAAGTAAATTAAGAATACATATTGTCGAAGATAAATTATAAACACACACATACACATGCCTTTAAAGGATAAAAATATGTGATATATATATATATATATATGTGTGTGTGTGTGTGTGTGTGTATGTGTGTGTGTGTGTGTGTGTGTGCGTGTGTGTGTGTGTGTGTATGTGCATACATCCGTTATATAAATACATATGAAGAGTAAAATCACTTAAAATATTGAGCATATAAAAAGCATGCCTATTATTGCATATAAAAAAATGTGAACTTGTTTCAACGATATAACATCCTAAACTGCACATTTCTTTTAAACATGAATAAACCTAGGTACAGATATTTATTGTTATTTATATTCATATTTCTTATTTCTTGTTTATTTTGAACAAATTTTCAAGAAAGAGATATAATAAAATATAAAAGCTTCACATTTTATGAAAAAAAAAACATGTGTATATTGTTTTCATCGAATTAGCCACTAAAGCCCAAATGAATGCACAAGTAATTTTTGGATAAGAAATATAGTTACAATTATTTTGTATAGTCTTATAAGGGCTTATTGGAGTAGAATTGAAACTTAGGTGTAAACATACTAACTTTGTTTACTTCCAGCATTTTTTAGAAAGTTTGAATTAAAATTCGGTAATATAAGGCTATGTTTTTTTTTCCATTTCACAAGCAGTATAACTTGTTGCCCAATATTATACAATAGGTAAAATATATTATATTTTTCATCATCCAAAAACATAATAATTAGCTTGCTGTCCAATATTGTACTAGATTGTGAGATATATTATTCATTATTCAGTTATATTATGAAATATTACGAAACTTTTTTAATATTGAGTATCATTAACACACGCATTTATCTGACTGTAACCAGTTATGTGTTATAACAATATTATTGAAAAAACTTATCGAATAGTGAACTGTTACTTTATTACTTAATAGAAATGAAAATGAACTATTACTTAATAGAAATGAAATTCTTTTTTCTAATATTTTTTGCTTAAATATTTGTCACAATCTTAAATCTAAAAAAAAAAATGCATTTGATGAATTTAATAATCATTCTATAATGAACAAGTATGAAATATAAAATAAATATATTACCAATTAATATATTTATAAATTAAATACATTAGTTATTGAAATTAAATTGTTGATTGAATATACTAATTTCACGAACCCCAGTTTTGAGTGTTAACAGAACTAGATATTAATAATGCGTATTTAGCTTTAAGTCTATATGAAAAATCTAAAGTAGAAATTAGTTTTTTTTCACAAAACTGGTCCTCAACCCTCTGACTAAATATTTTTTTAAATAAATATTTAGATGCATTGTTTGCAGATAAGTTCAAATGTTTTTCAAACAAATTAAACTGATATTATATGTTACACGATAATAATATGATGTAACGAAGATCTGTAATCGTAAAAATAAACAAATTTAAATATGAATGCAGTAAAAAAATAGATTGATCGCCAACCCACGAATATCGCAGGATCAGCAACTTCAGTGTTAAATCTTTGATTTTCTGTAAACTATTGTACTGAAACAAAACAGTTTGAAGAAATATACAGTTGTGAAATAAAGCTTACACTGTACTACATTTCAAATTAAGGCTTTTTCACCTAAAAATCGTATAAACATCCCAATTATTCTGCTTCCGCTTCTTTCATCATAACGCTTTTACATGCGTGGAAAATGTATATGAAAGTTTAACATGTAAGGAAATGAAATTTTAATATTAAATATGCTATATTAATACTGCACTAATGAGAGATAAATTATATCAAATTACACTGAAAACTGCATTGAAGTTTTGTTTGAAGGAAAATCAAATGATATGCATTGAGAAATAAATGTATATCATATAAACCACACACCTACAGATTTCAACAAGGAAACTGTTTTGTTCTTTCAGAAAGTATTTATATGAAAAAGTTTGTTTCATATTTTAAGTTATTGCCTCCTAATTATTAGAGGGCCAGTTTCTTACTCCTCCTATAGTAGCCACTTTTTCAGGCACCATTGACCTTCGGAGCCAATCTGACATGTCGTAATTTTCCAAATCTCCACCGAATCGCTTAGGTAGAACAGAACGGGGAAAATAGTTTACTAGCGTCTTAGGACTCTCGTGATGCACGATCTTTAAAATAAAAAATAGCATAAGTGAATTATGCAGATATTAAATTATAAGAATCATTGAGAAACAATATATAGCAACATTCTGTGATTGAAATAAAAGAAAGCATTAAAAAATATTAAAGAAAAATAACCTTAGAAAAATTCCCAAGTTCCATCATAAATTCCATTATCAGTGAAAAGTAAAACAAATGATTGAACGAAAATATTATTAAAATATTAAAAATCAAGGAAGGAATGTGTTTCTTTTTATGAAAATATACTCGAGTAGCACACAAATGTCGTACAATATTGTATGACATTGATCAATATTCACAATATTATTTAATATTGTGGAATAGTGTTTATTATGATACTAGTCATCTTTGGCGACCAGCTGGTTCACCATGAGTAATGCGTTCTAAAATTTTCAATTAAATCACATATTCATTAGCCTTGCAGCAATTCCGGGCATTTATTTGCCTGAAATTAATATTTTCTTTAAGGTGATGGACGAAAAGTTCTAAAAGAGCAAGTTTTCCTAATAATATTCTTTAATTTTATAAATCAGTCAGTTTTAATGATTGATTTAGAAGACTGATTGACGCAGCAACTTTTATTTAAAATATTAATAAAAATATTTCGTAAAATATGGCTGACAGAGCAAAGTATGAAGAAATCTGAAATTCATTATTCATAAATGCATTGTTTGACTCAAGCTACATAAAATGTAATTATTTACTTCATTTAGATCAAATTAATAATATTAAACAATATATATGCCTATTAATAATATTTTACAAATTATTACCATTAGAAAGCTAATTTTTTAAATCTTTAAATTGATGTAAAAATCATGTTTGTGAGATAATATTTTCGGAAGTGATAGCGGAAAAACGTCGAAATTTCGCTTAACTTTTAATTAATTCAAATTCTAATTAAAAATTCGAAAAAAAGGGCTCCATGGTGCACATTCCCGACCTCCAAGGTATACATGTACCATATTTGGTAGTTGTGTGTCCAACGGTCTGGCCTGTAGAGCGCCAACACACACACACATTGAGCTTTATTATAAGTATAGATAATATCGTACAATATAGTGTAACGGACTGTGCTACTTGGGTATATTAAATTCTACTGAAAATAAGTGTATTTTTTTACTCGTATTTTCTGTTTATTATCAATATTCAAAGAGTCAGAACCAGTTAAAATTTTTGCTATATAAATATAGCACACTCTCGAGTATCCGTTACAAGATTACTCGATTTCTTTACAATACAGCCTAGTTTTCATTTATCGTAATTAAATGTTTAAAACAAAGCGTCTATTAAGGACTTTTTCGAAACCCAAAATCTGAAAGTTTTGACTCTTATCTCAGCTTATGTTTTTATATCAGTGTAATTATTAATCAATAAAAAATAAAGTCAGTTTGTGTCAATTTTCTTAAGATTTAGGCCTACGATTTAAAATTTTGTTTAAGTTCCAACCTTTAAATTAAGCATTAGGGAATTTATATAAAAATCTAGACAGTGTATATCCTTTAGCTCCCTTTTTTCCGTAATCTTGAAGCGTACAATGCAGTATGTAAATATACATAAACTACCAGTACAGGACCTTCTATTTTAACACGTTGCTGGCAGTTGCTTCTATGGTTCCCTGGACTCCGGCCATTATCGTATTCTAAATGGCTTGAGATTAATGCAGGGCTTAGTACTCAATAAGAAGTGAGAAAATATATATTACGTAATAGGTTTGGTATAAAAGCTCTGTCTCATGGTGAGAAAAGACATGAATTCATAGAACTCAGGAAAATTCAACTTTTTTGTTATCCGGTCAGTCTTCCTTCTTATTAGGCCAGATAACCCGGAGTGTATTGTACAATAAAAAGTTGGTAAATGTACATGAATATAATATACTAGCTGGTACCCGGCGCGTTGCTGCCACAGGAGAAATAATTTTGGAAATATCGTTTGAAATTTATAAGAACTGTCTTGTTTAATTAGGAATGATAGACAGAATAATATTTATTTTCCAATCGGAAATAAATACATTCATTAAAATCGAGTGATATATAAAGGTGAAGCTTTAATAATATTAATTCTATTTTTTTAACTTTATTATTCAAGACTTTAGTGTTTGTGATTTTTTTTCCATCTTCAACAGAAACAAATAAATGCAAGTAATAAGTATTCAAAGTTTCATTGCAATCGGATGAGCGGTACGGCAGCGCATAAAAGACATACAAACATTTATTTTTATTTATAGAAGATATCACATATTAAATTGGCATATTATCATCATATTACGAAACTATACAATTTTTTGAAACTTCTAACCAAATATGAATTAAGTGATAGTTCAATTTCTAAGTTCCACTTTTTCAAATATGACACTAAAAGCAGAATTTAGGTAAAAATACTTTAAAATATATACGAATTTCAATAACTTTCCGTTTTGAAATTAAGTAGAGTATATTTTATTTCTGGTCATTTTTATTATAGCAAATTAATAAAAATATATTTTAACTTCATAGTTATTAATATTTTATCGTTAAAAATACAGATTTAAATATTTATACTTATAGAAGTTTCTTATAAAAAGACTGCTAAGAGATTTTTTTAAAAAGAAATATTTACTCTGCTCCTAAGTTTTTCTGACAGAAAGTGTTTCATGAGGCCCCATACTGTTCTGAACACCACTGAATCATTTATTAAATGAACTTCTTTGTATCTGACAGGACAAACTTTCTAAAAACAAAAAAAAAATGCCATTAAATTCATCAGGCATTTCTAGCATGCAACTTATTAAATTTGAATGTCTTAAACTTGCTGAAAGTAGAAAAAACCATTACATTCATCATACATTTCCAACATGCAGATAAATAAATTTGAATATTTAAAACTCTCTGAAAGTAAAAAAAAGCCATTAAAATCATAATATATTTCTAACATGCAGATAGTTAAATTTGAATATATTAAAACTCTCTGAAAGTTAAAAAGAAACATTAAAATCATCATATATTTCTAACATGTAGCTAACTAAATTTGAATACTTAAACTTTATTAAAAAAAAGCCATTAAATTCATCAGACATTTCTAGCATGCAACTTATTAAATCTGAATGTTTTAAACTTGCTGAAAGTAGAAACAAAAAAAACACTAAATTCATCATACATTTCCAACAAGCTGATAATTAAATTTAAGTGTATTGAAACTCTCTGTAAGTAAAAAAAAGCCATTAAAATTATCATATATTTTTAACATGCAGCTAACTAAATTTGAATATTTAAATTTGATGAAAGCAAAACAAAAAAGTAATTTAATTCATCCTAAATTTCTAACATTTAAACATTTGAGAAATTTTTAAAAACTCTCAAGAAAAACTTCCTTTATTCTAAGTTTGAAAGATAATTTAATTTAAGAATCAACAAAAACATTTTGTTTTGAATAAATCCTTATTTTTATCTCATTCGCGTTTAAAGATCAACATTCGAATAATTTAGTCCATAAATTCTAAATATGAAAGTATAGAGAATTTTTGCTCAAATTTAATTTTGGTTTGGTTGTTATCGTTACCGCAATTTTATTAAATTCAAGAATCTACAATGAAAATTTAATTTCTAGAGTTATTTTAGAAAAAGAGAAATAAATTTGTGAATTAACAGCCATCTTGCTGCATTTAAGGAACAAATGCATGTTTTGATACATCTAAAAATCTTTTTAAACTAGCTAAAATAGTATCCCCAAACCATTCTCGCATACTCTCTAATAAACTTGTAATGTCAAACAACGACTTGTAGGGCATTGGCGTACAACAATTATTGGATATTAACTTTTGGTGTGAATTTAGTATTTTTACGGAGTCTATCGTGTCATCCTTGAAGAGTTATTTGGATTTTGATTCCTGGCATAGAGTTAACACAAACCTAAAATCCTTTTGGAAGGGTAGGTGTTGCATCTACATCATCTGCTGCATTCAAAGTGTTATCATTGATGAAGAAGATTAAGTAGAAAATTTATGAAATGCAACAAAATTTATTTAATGTGTAAAAGCCGACTTTCTGGCTTAGGGGTAGCGTGTCTTCCCCATGATCTTTGTTTCCCGGTTCGTACATGATTGTTAGTCTGTGTTCTTTCTGTGAGTAGTGTGAATGTGCCCCCCCCCTGTAAAAAGGAGTTGCGTAAGTGAATGTGAAGCATGAAGGAACTAAATCGTAATCTTGACCTTAGATGGAGCTACTGAAAAACAAGGAACGCTAATTTATTTTAAAGGTCCATGGAAGCCTGGTTGGTAGAGCGTCAGTCTCGCAATCGAAAGATAGCGAGTTTTGCCCTCTTCTCGAACAAAGACCGTCGTGTTGGCTAATGGCAGTTGGGGTACGTTAAAATCTTCCAAGTTCCCATAACAAATTATACTTCTGGAGGTATTGAATCAGGGATGAGTCGATCCCTTATTTGGATATTAATTCTGACTTGCGGATGAATGAATGAGTGTGTGAATGAGTTCGACCACCTCCTAAAAAGGGTTGTGTCTGGTCGTTGAGCAAAGTCGTACTTTCGCCTTAACGGGGCTCGTTAACAACAAAAGACGCAAGCTTCTGCCTTAATCCGAAAAAGCAGCGCTCATTCGAGCTTGGTATGACCAAGTGGCATTAGAACCCCCCGACTATGTAATTGGTTATTTTCACATTTATCAATCTGTCGGTATTATTTTTATCATTAAATATTACTAAAAAGACTAAGAAGAAAAGAGAAAATAACAAATCACGGCAAAAAATAAGCAAAATTTTTATTTTTCACAAATTTTCAACGTGATCTGCTTTAACCACGATGATACTTCAACTGTGGCAGATGCTGCAAATAACCAAAACATACTGGGTAAAGTGTGTAGCACACCTCACCGATGTAGCGCTGGTAATTTTCGTGCAAGAAATAACCATGTAAAATATATTCAGAAAAAATCCGTTTATCCAACTGTTTGAATATAAATTAACACAATAACTACAAAACAAAGACAATTATACTGGGTAAACAGATTTGACATCTATATAAGCACCTGTCAAATTGTATGCGAACTCAACAAGTTGAGAGTCTGTCTGTCAGTACATTCAGAAACATGCAAACGCAATAAATCAAAAACACATTGACTTAAGGTCGTAAAATACCATAACTAATTTGATATGTATATATCAAATTAGGTATGGTATTTTACGACTTCAAGTGCAATTTGTGAATCCATTCTTTATTTCAATCAGTTGAGAAAAAGGCATCCAAAGCAAAAATCAATTTATCAACAGCATGCCAGGAATTAATGGCCAGAAAACTGTTTAAGGATAACATGATCAATAAAATAAAAATGATAAATTCTCACCCAAATTTAATATTTCCTGACCATTGTATACTAGTACCATGGGAGGCAATGTCTGGTAAGACTTGTTTAGTAAAGAGTATGCAAGAAAATTTGGAGAAGACAACTCTCGCTTGTTTTAATGATTTTCTTTTCTTACAGTTAGCAAATAATTTTTAAGTAATGATACATGTTTCATACATACTATGTTGTTGATATTAATCCTAACTAGGATTAAAACTAACTAGATTAAGGTACAGACTACGTTAAAAACACTGGTTTTCAATAGCATTTGGGATTTTTTTAAACCTTTATTATTACTTGTAGGTCAGACCTTTCTCTTCCCCAAACAGCTTATCTTTTCTAAGGAAAGAAAGACCTGACATATCATTAAGGGTCACAGATTTTTCAACTTAAAATTGTCGTTAACTTTTGTTTTCTC
The DNA here is from genome assembly GCA_026543055.1 of Argiope trifasciata. Lineage (NCBI taxonomy): Eukaryota > Metazoa > Arthropoda > Arachnida > Araneae > Araneidae > Argiope > Argiope trifasciata. Next base: position 210,419 of record JAPMOQ010028072.1, on the reverse strand, counting down.
AAAACTTTATTTTTCAGAAAAAATTTTCACCGTTAACATGATATTCCCAAAACTAATTCAGCTATTTACATTAAAATTTCAGCTTATGTTTTGAATGATGTGGGCAATGAAATGAACCGAAAGTTTTATTGTTAGTTAGTTACTTTTTCATTTATAGGTGTTTTTAGAAAAATTCAGTTGTACATATATGGAAAAAAATGCATTTATAAGTTTATTCCCCCTCCCCATAATTTCTTCGCATCTCTACTTGTTTCTAAGATTTTGGTTCATTTCATTCATCATTTTATTCTATAACTTGTGCATAAAGAGAAATAGGATTGCTGCATTACAATTTTGTGTAGAGCGATAGCCGTTTTTTTTATTTGTTTTATTTTCAATTTCATTAAAATTTACTACATATTTTCCTATTTCTCAAAACATATTATATTTTCAAATAATTTTGCTGTATTCATAGTATTTTGCATAATAATTGACAATATATCTAAAAATCATAGTTTTAAATAGTTTTTAAGAAAATCAGTTTTTCAAAAAATTTTCCTTCGAATGTAGTCGAACCTTTAACTAACTATTAGGTTGTTCGGAAAGTAATTTTGTTTTTTCCCGACAGAGGATTTAATTGTATTTTTCGCACCCAATTTCATACTTAAACCGCAAAATCCTTTTATGTTTTAAGAGCTGATATAGCAAGGCTTGAGTGTGAAAAAGTGCAGCTGATTCTTCGCAGTAGTTTTTGGATGGTGCCCTTTTAAATATGGAGAGCAATAAACAGCATTATCGTCATTTTTTTCTTTTTTGCTATATAAAAGGTAAAAATGCTGTCAAGCCAGAAATAAATTAGCCAATATGTGTGGAGAAGATGTGTTAACAGTACATCAGTACCAGAACTGATTTGCAAAATTTTTCCTTCAAATGAGGAGGCCAAAAGCCACCTCGATCAGTTTTTTTTACAGCAAAGACCAAAACTTTTATGAGCGTGTAATCATGTTACTACCAAAAATATGGCAAAAGGTATTAGACCAGAATGGCAATTTTATAATTTAATAAATAATTTATTCATTAAACGAAAATTTCTTTTCATTTTGACAAAAAAAAAAAAAAAAAAAATTGAAATGACTTTCCGAACAACCCAATAGTTTATCAAAGCTTAACCATGATCAAGAATTCAAAAAGACTCTGAAATGTCATGAATGATCACCAGTAATCAAACTGTTTAGTATTTTTCAAGTATCGAAACACTGATTCATAGCATTTTAGGATAGATCAAATCGCTTCCATGCAATACTCACCTGAGCACCATGGTATATAAGGTGTAAATTATTTGGTGTGCAGTGTCTCAAATGTTTCATCGGATTACTTTTGACATCCAAGATGACTTTGAAGCCATTCACTTGGGTCATAGGATCCCGAAGGGAGCTGAGAAAATACGTCACAAGCGCTCTCTTCACTTCTTCTGGGGAAAATGTGTCAGGGTCCCAATTATCTGAAATGAATTGAATTAGAGCGTGATCATTCTTTTATGATGAAATAAATTTCTCATCGAATCAATATAAAGTGAAAAATGAATTCACTTGTAATGATAAAATCAAATGAAATATAAAGAAAATGTTTACTTATGGTTTTAAGAATGCTTTTAATTCAAAAATTAAAGGTTCTAATTTTTTTTCTATTAAAAAGAGAATTGAAAATCTATTAATAATTATTAATACTCTAGTAACATAACCATGAGAATGAATTCACTTGTAATGATAAAATCAAATCAAATACATAGAAAATGTTTACTTAAGGTTTTAAAAATGCTTTAAATTGAAAAAAAAAATTAAGATTCTAAATTTTTATTATTTTTTTGTTAAAAAGAAAATTTAAAATCTATTAATAATTATTAATACTCTAGAAACATAACGTTGAAAATGAATTCACTTGTAATAATAAAATCAAATCAAATATATGGAAAATGTTTACTTGTGGTTTTAAATATGCTTTAAATTCGAAAAATAAAGATTCTAAATTTGTATTATTCTTTTCTATTAAAAAGAGAATTGGAAAATATATTAATAATTATTAACCCATTTGCATCATACGAAAATAAGAAAAAAGGCCCATATCACGGAAAAAATTTTATTTCATATTTAGATGCAAAATTGTATAAAAGTAAGAAAACAATCATTTTTGTGCATTATTTGTTAGTAATTTTGTTGTGTGGGGTAATATTTGAAATGTGGGATGCATATAGGTATATAGTATATAATATGAATATAGTATATATCATATTATATGCATAGCATATATTATGATGCAGCGTATATATATATGCTCCAGTGATAGTGACCCGGAAAATTGAGCATTTATATTCGCTCATGATGCAAATGGGTTTATACTCAAGTAACATAACGATGAAAATGGACCACGGGTAGGGTCATGAGGTGAAGTGGGGTCAGTTTATGAGAACGTTAATAAGTTTAAATATTAAAACATATATTTCATTAATTTTAAAAAAATTAATGAGTGGAAAGCAAAAAAATAATATCCCACGTTTTTTATTATCCTTATGATCATTCTGCTACATAATTAAGAAGATATTATGTAAAATGAGGAAAATGGGAATGGGAAATTGCAAAAAAAGAAAATAAATTTATGATTAATATAGTGGCGCCATCTGAAGGAAATTTAAGAAATTAATAACAAACGTTATTTATCTCATTTCCTTTTCTAGTAAAGTCAGCGTTATAACAAAAAGAACAATAAACTGTATCAAGTCAAAAAATAAAATAGCATTTTCGAAGATAATACATAATTGTTAAATTTATTTTCTAAATATAATTTGTTTATTTGTTTTTACATAATTGTTAAATTTTTTGTTTAGAATTTTAAAATTTTAAAACCAAAATTATAATTAAATTTTGGTCTTAAATTTTTAAAACTGACGTAAAGCTGTAGATTAAACAAACGATTTTAAACAATTGTATTACATGTATTCTTGATTCAGAATAAACTGTTTAATCAGATTAAAATATTTAATTTATTTAGTCATGAAATATACATTGGTAAGTTATATTTTTGTATAGTAGGGATTTGACTATTAAAGACTTATTAAAACCATAAATAATAGCCATGAAATTATCATATTATTTAAATATTATCTCTAAATTTGGGCACTCCTGTTTCAAACAATGGTTTAATATATATTTCTTAAAAAAGAATCAATAATGAAATCAATTCGATAAAATTCGAAAATCCAAACGATATTCTTGTTAATGTTTGGCGCCAAATTTTTCTTAAAAGAAAGTAGCGCCATCTGAAGGTGGCGTAAAAGATGAACACTTACCAAGTTCAATTACTAGAATGGCACATCCATTATGACATCTATAAGGTAGAACATATATAATATCATTGTTTATTGTTTTGACAACAGAATCGAAGGAGAGATCCACAAACATATTCGGATTTTTCTTTCTCAAAAAAATGTATGACTTTATTTGATGGAATGCTTTTTCTGCGTTGTACTTTCTGACTCGCAAGAACTGGATGAGGAAATCATCAAAAAAGATGAGGTTCTTGGAATGTTTATCCTCTAAAGAGAAAACATGCAATTATTTTATTTATACTGTAAATTATGACTAATAATGAACTTTCATCAATAATGCATAAAAATTGTGTGTAATAATGTAGTTGTAAAGTAATATAATTACATATATAAAAAAGTTCCATCTAGATTCTCATCTTTAATATAAATGTAGAGAATAGTGTATCTTTTAAAAAATATTTATCAGTTAACATAGTGATTGCGTAACCAATTTGTCATTCCTTGCTGTAGAGCAGGATACATTTAAATTTGTGAGATAAACTTTGTTAAAGAACAAAAAAACCCTAACATCTTTTACCAGGATGAATATAAATCCCAGTTGAAGAACATGATAAAATTACATTTTGTCTAAGAATGTACATTCTTGTTGTAGAAGAGAATAAAAGCTATCTTTTGCCAGAGACAATACAAATTCTTCTTTCAGAACAGAATAAAAATTGTCCTTTGCCTGAAAGAACCCAAATTCATGATGTAGAAGAGAATAAAAAGAATCATTTGCATGCGACAACTCGAATTCTTGTTGTAGAACAGAAATAAAAATAGCCTTTTGGCTGAGAGAATACAAATTCTTGTTGTTGAAGAGGAAAAGTATTATCTCTTGCCTGTGAAAATACGAATACTTGTTGTAGAATAGGATAAAATTATCTTTTATCAGGAAAAAAAAAACATGATTCAAACAGAGTAATATAATTCAAACAGAAATGAACATTCAAATTGCGCATTTCTACATGTGAAATATTTATTGTTCTAATATATAGTATGCAAATGTCATCATAAGTTTAGTCAGACAACTTTGGTTTTTAATTTGTCCGAGATCCTAGAATTCAAATAACTGAAAAGCATATTCATCACTATTTTTGATGTTAGGATTAATGATCAATTAGTAAGAAGATGAAACAAATTCATTAATATTTTATTGGTCAATATTTTATGAAACTATAGAACTTATTATTCATGTATTGCTTTAGAGGTATAGCCGAATAATAGAGTTATTTGTAAATAGTTTTTAAAGGCTACATGCAAACAAAATTAAAATTTAACGCATACTGTGAAATATATGTTTTCAAAGAATTTTTTTATGAAAAAGCATTAATAAATTTTAAAAAGGAAAAAAAAATTAAATATTCGATTAATTTTTATTTTAATATGATTAATATAAGCATAATTATATTTTAATCTAATAATTCTTCTAGAAATGAAAATTCTTAAAATATTTATAACTAGCTATTATCCGCGACACTTTTTGCGTGGAAGTTTTGATGTATATGTACGAAAATCTATCAAATAATGACAAATAAAAAAAATTAAACTTAACCTAAAAAAGATGCATTTAAAAGTATAAGCATATACGAAAAATACATAACAAAAATACGATTTAATAACAAAAACCCACGACTAACCTATTTATTTGCATTATATACCCAAAATAAAACAAAACAGCAAATCAAGTCAGTATTTCTTTAAAATCAGGACCAATCCATTTTATTTATTTATCAAGATTTAGATAGCTATAACAGTATTATACACATAATTTTTAAACTTTTAATTTGAAGGAAAACACAGTTGTCATCAAGTGCAAACTTTGTAGGCGTCTGCGTCCGAAGCCGAGATGTGTCAATCTTAACGCTCATTGGTTATTTAGCAATATAATCTGGACGGTTGTTTACAGATGAGGGACAAATGTTTATTTAAATATATATATTTTTTAAATGCGTGTTATATAATTTGCATTTGTTACCCATTTCACGTAACTAAGATCGAAGACGAAAACAGAAATTATCAATGGCTACCCTATTTTAAGCCTATATGAATTGCTTGCCAACATTCTATGGTTGCCGAGCTTCAAAAGACGTCATATCAGAAGCCAATCAACGTTAGGCATGGATTCCCCCCCAGCTTCTGAAACAGGCGCTTCGGGAACTTTCAACGCAAGTTGGAGTAACGCACGTCTAATTTTCCTACGCCAGTAGCGGTAATGCAATGCAAATTAGAAATTTTTTATTTCCTTTATTATGTTTTCTTTTAATTTAAAAGTACTTCAGAATGAATCTGAAAGATCAATTATTTAACAGCATTTGGCTTTAAATACATCAAACACAAAGAAAATTAATAGAATCGTTTGAAATAATCTGTTGAAATTTTTCTAAGATCAACTTCAACTTTGTTTGGTAAAAAATCTGTAGCCTTACTTATCTTTGGTGGGATTTGGTCTCAGCTTTCTGGCTCGAAATTTAGTTATTAATGAATAAAAAATGAACCACTCAATGAACCGAAATAAAAAGTAGTCTATTTCAGACTATAATCTATTTTTGTGCTAAATTTCATCTAATTCTGTTCTGTCGTTCTGGCGTGATGGAATAACAAACATCCATTCCTCCACATTTATATATTAGTATATATATAAATAGATATAAAATATATAATGAAATTTTTGCAAAATCCCGAAGAAATGCAAAAATCTCAGAAACTTAAATAAAGATTAATTGACGAAAAATTATTTAAATTTAATCATTATACTTACTACTGAAAAATATCTTTAATAATCAAAACATATATTAATTAACATTTTTAAATAATTCTTATAGCATGATTAAGAAGAGAATGTACATTTTACACAATACATTAAAAAGTTTATAGTTAATTAATTTTTCAACTCTATATCATTTTTAAAGACTGATAGTAGCAAATAACAGCTATGTTTTATTATCATAAAAAGGGAGAAAATAAAGATAAGAAACATAAACAAAAACTCATTTCCGATAAGCAATTATTTCTAGCCGGAAAATATTTTGAAGAGGGGTAATGAATGTATTTGTTTTTACTCCTATAAAACAATTCATTAATGACTAGCCGCCTTTGGCAACCTAAAATTTTCAGTTAAATACTTATCTGCCTTGCTCTCTTTTTAACTTCTCAGCCAAATATATTTAAACTTCGATAGTCAAGTAAATCATATTATTATAGAAGCCTTACGATTATTTGTTAATTGCTTTATGTATCCCTCTCTTTACATTTATTTTTTTAGAAAATATCAAATTTAATGTTTCTTTTATTTTATCCAGTTCGTGTTAAAAGATGCATTTCTTTAGATTTAATTTGCAATGATAGTTTTTTTTTTAATTTGAACTTCTGTGAATAGGATGGCAACCCGCTGATAAAACCTAATTTTTCCCCCTTGACGTGCTTGCGCAGATCAAATTTTATTGCTTGTTCCGAAATATATTATTGAAAAATATAGTTGAAAAATGTCTTTAAAAATTCGTTAAAAATAAAAGCTTAAGTTATGCATTAAAACACTGATACCATTAGAAAGCTAATTTTTTTAATCTTTAAATTGATGTAAAAATCATGTTTTTGCGATAATATTTTCGGAAGTTATAGCCGAAAAACGTTGAAATTTCGCTTAATTTTTAATTAATTCAAATTATAATTAAAAATTTGGAAAAAGGGCTCATTCCTGGCCTCCAAGGTATACATGTACCAAATTTGGTAGCTGTAGGTCCAACGGTCTGGCCTGTAGAGCACCAACACACACACCCACTCACACATTGGGCTTTATTATAAGTATAGATTACTTACCCCTCAATAATTTCTTCAACTCAGCCAGCTTTTCCGTCTTCCGTTCCTCTGATTCGTTAAGTTCAGCCTCGGCTTTCTTCTGAAAAAATTCTGGGAGATACCCTACTTCAAATGGCAATATTTCTTTGCCTATAACCGCGGTATCAGGATTCCGATCAAACATTTTTAATCAAGGAAAATATCCTTCCCTTTTTTTATGCCGAAAAACGAAGATTTAATTGATTACTAAGATCCAGTATTTATAGTTTCCTGTAAAATAAAACAAAATTATTAAATTAAGAAACTAGAATGAGATAAAATGGCACAATACTGGTTGATATTATTTTATATTATAGTAATCAATAATATTTATATTCTTGCGAATATTATTTAATGTCGAACAATA